>VWPU01014597.1:0-75386 GCA_013398955.1 Callaeas wilsoni | reverse complement strand
GGCTAAATCACATATCAGGCAAGCACATTTCAGGGTATTTTCTGAAGCTGTTTACAGGAAGAGCCTTGTGGGACATGGTTGTTTACACTGGCAAATTCCTTACAAGGAAGTTGCAGCTAAATGTGTTTTGCCTCAGATTCCTGCAGTTCTCAGATCATTCTTCTACAACACACACAAAATAGCTGCTTCTCAATGTTCCAGTTCCTCAACATAAGGTTTACAAAGAAAAATATTTGTACTACATTTTACAACATACTCTTATGTTTGCAATGAATATTTCAAAAAGGCTGTAAGCCTAACAAATCAGGTCATGGTTTTGGGTGGGAGGACGGGCTGTTACATGCACTCCCCTGACATGTATTTGCTCATGTCAAGGCTGTTCTATGATGTGCAGTGAGGCTTGTAAAATCCAGATTCTCAATTTTGGCAGTAGCCTCAAATCACACACTGCATTTTAAACCTGCCTGCTCAGGGCTTGTCAACCTACTAAACAAAAGTGACACTGAACCTGCCCCAAGCTTTGGATTTCTTTCCTTGGAAAAGCTGACCACTATGTTTGTCCATATCATTCTCTGACCCGGTGACATTGATGTCTTAGGATTTTAGCTTTTATATTTTCATATATTTGTAATCCTGCAATGCTTTAGTGTATAACTCTGAGCTCCATATAGAGTGTCAGCAACTGCTTTTCCCATTTTGGTCAGACACAACAATTCCTCGCTAGGCCTGAGAATCAAGGACACCTCACTGTTTCAGGCCCTGAGAAACATAAACAAAAGTGAGTTTGGGGGAGCAAACTAGGAGAATGGGACTCCACTACCTGAAGCTGTAATTGGACAATTAACCTCTGATATGCAAACGGGCAAAACTTCTATCTGTCCGAAAAACATGTGACTGTCATCCATCTTGGGTGTAGTCTCTGTGAGACTCCTGTACTGCCCAAGGTGTACCCTGTCAATTTATTTTTAATAAATACCTACCCTTTATTCGTTATCTTTTGTCTAGCCTCTGTTCCAGGTCCGCCTCTACAAGGCATCAGTTTTTTAAATCCTAAGGCATCAACATTCGTCAGCTTCCTGCTGCATTTGTAAATTAAAATCCTAAATAAAGAGGTGAGAAAATGTAAGAAAAGTGAAGCAAACCCTAGAGCTCAAGACACTGTTAGGAAGAATTTAACCAAACCAAACCACTACAGTCTATACAGCATTTTCTACTTTCTTCCTGTGACAAGCAGTCCAAGGTACACATCAGTCCCATTGCTGGAATCTGTTACGAAGGTCAGAATATTGGATATTGATTAATGAAAGACTGGAATCAGCTAACACCACCTATATATTTAAATACCATAGGAAAATGCAAAACTTTCCCAACCAGCTGCTGCAGTAGAGTAAGGACCCTGAAAGCTTAGGCTACAAAGGTTTAGGCTGTTTATTATTATTGTCTTAATTTAACAAGACAGAACAAAACACAAGTGCCATGAGAGAGAAATGTTTCGCCACTCACATCTGTCACACTGTAACCAGCATTGCACAAATGAAACCATGTGTACATATATATTGTATATTTAAAGAAACACAGGTAATGGTAAACTTCCATAGCACATGGAACAATTTCTTGGCAGACTGTCAACAAGATTTGTGGGTTTGTTGTTTTTTTTAAAACAATTTAAAAGCAATTCACTGATTACACAAGTTCAGTGAAACTTAGAATGAAGAGACCTCACAGCAATCATACAGTTGACACTTGAAGATCAAGAACCAGTGGTCAGAGATATATTCTGAATTTTGTTCTCAGTACATTCCACCATGAGGTCAATGCAGTGGCATGATTAACACAAAAATTTACAACTGAATATATTGATTGTGTGCATATTTATATGCACGAGTGGGAAAAACACAGAACAAAGACAGAATTGTTTCCATCATCCAAATTGCACAGAAAACATTAAAACAATTTACACATAAAACTTTCACCACACATTGAAAAGGGAGCATCCCAAACTAACACCACTCCCTCTACACACAGGTGAAACCATTTGCATTATTTAGAATAAATCCAGCCTGAAAACAGGCCACATCCAAGGTCAGGTGTAAACAACTTCACCAAGAATGTAGAGTTGAAATCCAGCATTGGAATCAAGTGAATTTTGTGAACAAAATTTCAGTGCTAAATACTTTGTGCAAAACAATCCTTTCAGTCTATGCTGACTTAAAAACATATCATGTTAGAATTAATTCTCAAAATCTTTCTTTGCATCTTTCTCAATTTGGTAACAAATTCAGCACATGGAAAGTCATTTGAGTAAGATCACAGAGAGGCACATTCTCATAACCTTCACTATAATAAATAAGTTTCCTGTCCAGAAACAGAAGTCAAGGAACCAAAAGCAATGAGCAGCTTTTTCAAGCAATTTTTAGCTCTTGATGTAAGCATTAGCTCTGGAGGAGGTTCACTGAAGAATCCAGGCACCCTACCAGCCCTTGAACTCATTTTCAAGTATCTTTCAGCTGAACTATACATGTAAAGTTACAAAGGATTGATCAGATTCTGCTCCATGGTACTACTGCATGAACACAACTCTGGCTGAAAAATCTCAAGGCTACAAAGTATTTATGTTCATATAAAAAGAGAATGTAGGGAACATGGTGTTTAAATTAATAAATAAGGTTAAAATTACAGAAAACAAAGTGTTGCCACTAGCCCTTTCTAGAATAAATTTTAGAAGAAAAGTCCATTTAACTTTCAGTCCACCAGGAAATACATAGAAGTTCCATCAAAAAGCTGTGCTTTTAAAAATCTCTGGATTTTCTTCTTCCTCCTTGGAATCCCTCGTGCTACTAGATGGAGGCCTGTATTCTAATCTGGGGGTTGAAGAAAGAAAAAATAAAATAACTTTAAAAACAGATGAGAGAACTTAGAAAAAAAAAAATCTGAGTCCTGTCTGACATTACAGCCTCCTAATTTTAATATCCTGTTGACTTCAGTTGAACAGGTCCCTTTCTTATATCACATCTATGCTCATGTGTCATCTTCAATCAGAGCCGTGGCAAAAGGCCAAACGTTCTCAGTGAGTTTTAGATCAGCTGAACTAAACTGGAAGAGTTCAGCTCTTCCCCAGCACTAAGGAAACTTTCAGGACCTAAAATAATAGATTATAACCCACAATGTGTCCCTATACCTTGATAAAGCAACACACTTTTAATGCATTCCTCAGGTGTACTTTTATTAAGTCATCAGAGTCAAATGATAAATTTAGAGCTGAGAGATGTACATGTGAACATTTACACTTGGGAAGAGGGACCAAGACTTCAGCCAAGCTTTTACTACCTTTGCTGCCAAAACCAGCCTCTCCCTCTGACCACACCTAGGCAAGTCCACTGCTCAGAGCAGAGAAGCGTTAAGATCAGGTGGCACTTACCCTTTCACCAGCAGCATTTGATCAATGGTGTCAGGAAGGGGCATACCATAGCTTTCAGGTAGAAATAGTGTGAGAATTCCTGACAGCACGGTCAGGCTCCCCATCAGGATGTAAGGCAAGAATCGATCATAGGCACCTAGTAAAACACAAAAAAGAAAGAAAGAAAAAAAGAAAAAAAAAAAAAAAAAGGGCAGCATCAGCTCTAAGTCTCTGATAATTGCCCAGAGAAGCTGTGGATGCCCCATCCCTGAAGTGTTCAAGACCAGGGTGGACAGGGCATGGGGCAACCTGCTCTAGTGGAAGGTGTCCCTGCCCATGGCAGGAAGGTGGAATGTGATGATCTTTACGGTCCCTTCCAACCCAAACCTATCTGTGGTTCTGTGGTAATGTTTGCATCAAGGTACAGGGCTTTACCTGTGCAAAATTTGTGCTTTCGGTAAAAACAAAACCAACCAACCCCCATCACAGCCTGACGTGTGTTCCTATAAATGTAGTTGTAGGAACTCAAGGGAGTGGGAATAAATAGCTGTAAGAAGTGCCCTTATTGAGGCAAGAGAATTAAGTCTCCAGAGCGTCTCTCCGGCAGACCAGTTCACTCACCAAGGTAAACAAAGTAAGGTGAGAGGATGCTGCCCAGTCTGGAGGCCATGGAACTTGCTCCAACTCCCATGTTTCTTACTACTGTTGGGTAGAGCTCAGCCGTGTAAACATAAACCATTGAGAAGGCAGATGTGATTCCAAACTTCCCCAACATCACCAGCAGAATAGACAGTGCACGGATATCTGAAATTCAAACACAGTAAGGACTTAGGCTCTTGCAATTCATGGTATCCCTTAGTTCCTTTGTGTTTATGTAACTCTTGCCTAATTAACTCCAGTATCTGGTGTCTTTTTTCCCCTGTAAATATCCATAAACATAAGAAACATCCTTTTAAAATTTTTTCTTATTTAAATTACTAGAAGTCAACATTTCCATTTTCTCTTGAGAACAGGGCTTCCTGCCAAGTGAAAAATAAGGAGAACAGAGCCAGAACTGCTGAGATCCTCTCAGGTTTCAGGGGCCAGACCTCTGCTATTGCAAAAAATGCCATATATCCCTTTTTAATAAAGTGAACAAAGTAAAACATTTGAAACAAATTATTTTATTTTAGGTTTCCTAAAAACCTGGTTTTTCATTGACATTCTTAGCTACATTCTTAGTTTCATTAACACTCCCAGCTATAATAATTTAATTATAGGAAGTTGGGTTGACTTTAACTGGGACAGTTAAGATTTGAAAATCAAAACAGATCATATCGGTGTCCAATTGACTCAAAGAACAGGGGAAATAAAAACCAAACCTGAGAATGCAGCCACATATTACCTGTATAAAATACGCAAGGCAGTTCTTGCATGTTGTCTTTTGTATATCTTTGATTTGTAAATGAGTCCTAGGCAACAACACCTCTCCTTATATTCAATATCATTATCAGTAATGATTCCATAGCCCTATTAATCTAACTGGACTAAAGAGATGTATGGTTTGAGATTCAATAAATGTCACTTGGCCCTCCTTTCCAGTTGTTACACATTATTTTAACTATCAACACTAATTCAGTACAAGCATCTCTGCTTATCAAAAATCCTTCCACAATGACTCCATTGAATGTAACTCTTTAAACAAGCTCTAAAGTCATCAACAGCTGTTTGGAACCTGAGTTCTGCAGCCCTTTGGTAACTTCCAATTACCAAATTCTGGTTGGTCTACTCCTGGTTTTGCACTTGGACCTTACCAGGACACCCTTCCAAGAGATGTACTTTAGAGGCAAAACTGGACTACAGCTCTAATCTCAACAGATCACAAAGCTAAAGACCCAACTTTCAAACTGTATCTGAATGACATGTTGTGGGAGTTCCTTGTGCAGCAGCACTGAGAACCAAGGAAGAGGGGCAAAGATAGGACATGAATATCTGTATTTAGTCCCCTCAGGATACTTTTCCTCCACATCTGCCCCATGCACGGTACTACGCGTCATCTGTCATGCATATGTGAGATCAACTAACGATTCCATACGTGAAGGCACCAGCTGAATGAAGAGAAGAACACAGCCTCCCAAGAATAACGCAGCAGCCATTGAGTACCGTCGGGGGAGACTGCGAAGCAGCAGCCAGGAAATTATGTAGGCTGGGACTTCAATCACTGCTGAGAGGAAGCAGTTCACATACACGTCTCCGTGCAAGTTAGGTGTGTCAAGAGAAAGTCCAAAATAGCCAACTGAGATTATCATCCTGAAAGAAACAATAGCAGGGTCAAACAAATCTCTTCTTAGGTTGCCATGAACCTCTTCCACATTTCCATCAAGCACAGAAATGGCTGTGTAAGGCAAATTCAGCATCTGGCAGACTTGTTCACCTCTGAAGCAGGTGAAGTGCTGACTTCAGAAACAGCAAGTTAACAATTAAACCATGCGGATGGTTTTGATCTTTCAGACTGCTCTTGATTTCAAAGAAAAAAATACCCTGGGAGGAAAGTGATGATCATTCACCCTGCAGTAATACAGTAGTTGCCATTACTATAGTTTATAGCCTTAACCTGAAGGTCTGAGCTACTGAAGTTTACTGCTGCTGAGGCCTACAGCAGCTTTCCATTATGTTTACCAGGGAGGTCTGGGTGGAGAGCATTGTTTCTGGGTCATTATGCTCCATGCTTTCTGTATAAAGTCTAAGAGAAGCAGTATGGCATCCTGGCAGGCCCAAACAGCCTGTGATTTTCTCTGCCATGCCCCAAGCTAGCTGGGCAGCATCCAAATCATGTTGGCATGGCTGGGTGCCTGGGCTGATCAGTGCAGCAGGACAGAGCCTGGTGGCTGGAACACTACCATCTTAATTTCCTGCCAGATAAGAGATGGCTTCCATGTGATCCATGGAAATACACAACTGGCCTTGGAGACAAACCCTGTCCTGTCTTGGGAGATGCTGGGAAGAGAAGGTTAAACTTCACCAACAAGTATAACATGGTAAATAAGGAAATAATGGGCAGTGGATCAGGACATGTCCAGGTGCAAACATGAGGCACAGAACATTTGGCACTTCGTCTCCACCACCATCTACCTTATAACAGAACCTGGAGCAAAATCACTGCACACCACCAAGTGCACCACTGACAAAATATTAGCTCTTCCTCCTCCTCACTGAATGTTGGAAGAGCCTTCATGGTCCAGTTGCTTAAAATAAAGCTGCTTAGTGTTCCTGGGAAGGTATGAAGTGACAGAGCTAAGAGCTACCCCCTGCTGCTGTGGTGCCCTGCCCTAATCTATTCTTCTCAGAAGTAGTTCTGCAGTGTTTTTCACACCCTGTGCTCCTTGGAGTTATTTTTATACACAAACTGTAATGCTGGCACTCCCTTTTGGTAGCAGTTTGCCTTAGCCTATCACATTGGCAAACCTTAATATAGTTATACATTTTGTAGGAAAACTTTAGTGGTATTTACATATCCTAAGGTGCCAAGAAGCCAAACTTCTCCATCCCTGGTGCAAACCCTGCAAAGGGAATAGTTTAAAGGCCTGTTATTTCATCAAAATTAACAAAACACTCAGCACTATGTAAAGGTGATATATTGCTGTCTGCAACCATCCTCTTTTATAGCCGTTTTTTGTGAGAACTTTTAGTTTGTGATACAGAATATACCATCAGTATACCATGGTTTGGAAAAGCATGTGCCATGAGGAAGCACAGGATATCTTTATATATTGGGAAATTAATTTAAAGGAGATTAGGTCACTGACATGCAAATTAGAATAGTGAAAAAATTGCCCAACCTAACTGAATACTTTTCTGCAAGAGGAGGTAAGGTTGTGCAAGTCAACTGTACCTGTTTGACTCTTCCTGTCTATCATAAAACTTGATTCTTGATGTGGTAAAAAGCCCTTCAGTATGGGTTACTGAATCCAGTAGAATGGATTACCTACTGTCATGTCAGTGTTTCTCTCAAGCTGCTTCATCCTACCAGAAATGCTGTTTAAACAGGTTTGGCCTTTGATTTCTACAACCACACACACAAAACTGCCTGTGCCCGGGACCTACTGCTCCGCATCAAGCAGATGAGGAGTAGGGCAGTCTCATTTCCAATTAAACATGAGAGTCAGTGACTGGACTTGAGCAGTAAGACATTATATAGACACCTTATTGACATTTCTGCAAGGAACCAACATTACTCTTCTTTTTGAGCTGTTTTTTGCACCCTTCTCAGTGTGTTTGTGGCCTTGTGCTTGGTGATGGGCCAGAGAATCTGGCTTAAATATTAGCCAAATCATCCTTTGACCTAAGATGCCACATCATCTTGTATGTGCTGGCAGGTCAGTGGACTGAACTGCAAGGCTCTGCCTCACTAAGGCACAGGAACATTGTTCAAAAAGGCAGCATATAGACTTAGTTGGCTCCCAAGCACTTGAGGGACCTTCTTGGTTTGGTCACTAGGTACATGCACTAATTAAATGTCACTTGTACAGCCTCTGGCAGGTTGTAAGTTACCTTCTCTGTTTACAGTTTTACTGAAATTTCTAGTAAAGGAAAATAACCATTTAATCAAATCGAGCATGAAGTATGGCTTCAGCTAGTGAAAACCAAGCTGAAGATGACAAGTAGACAAAGCAGACAGCAGGCAAATATAGGGAAATCTCAGATGAGAACTTAAAGGCAGCATTATCCCTTTAAGAGCCAATACGAAAGAAATGGTAAGATTCTCCCCTAAGTCAGGCATCATGTTCAGATCCCTGGGCAGAAGTTCTCTGACTGCGGATAGGGCATGACTCATTCCTCTAAAAAGACTTTGTTACAGTCAGAAGAGCATTTCCCAAGGCCCAGAATCAGGCAGCATTCCCACACATCCATTGCCAGCTGATTGTATTCTTGCTCAACTCAGGATAAGTCTGACTGTTTCAGAAAGGAACACCAATCCAGATGTGTTTCTACACTGTCACCAAAATGAAGAACCTATGTAACCAGAATTTTGTTGTTTCAGCCAGCTAGTCATTGATTTTTGAGCTGGTTTGGTCTGTATCTCTTCAGAATACCTTAGTATTTAAAGTTACAAACTCCTGAATCACACTTGCTTACCAAAGAAGCACTGACATAATTGTGATAGTTAGGATATTTCGGGTTTTCATTAGATCCAAAATGGTGTATGTCTGTTGCTTCTGGGAAGTCACATCTTGTAGCTGTAAAAGAGCAAATGACAAACAAAACATGGGAACTTTAACTTCCTGCAAAAATAATTATTATGAAACTAAGTCCTACCACCAAGTTATACCTCAGTATTTTGATCTGCTGAAACAGGTGCCTGTTTTGGAATACTGCTGAAACAGGTGCCTGTTTTGGGGTGATTCTATGACAATACTGTATGCCCCATTGCCCGCTTGATCTCTAGTGTACCTTTAAATTGCAAAGGGGAGAGAGAGAAGCCGAGAGAACTCTTCAAAGTGGCTAGCTTGACCTTGCAACTAGAATGTTTTTCTCTCTCGATCTGACAACTTTTGTTAGTTAGAAGAGTTTTGCTCTTTAGCTTCTTTGGCTTTCAGCTGAGAAGGGACTGCGATCTGCCTCAGTGACTTTGATTCCTTTTTGGACTGTTTTTGGCTTGCTTTTCATCCGAGACCAGCTATCATCTCCGGACCTGCTCAGTGGAACCCTCCAAGGGGGATCGTTGGACCCTGCTGGGCCTGGCCCAGCGTAGGACTGCAGGTTTTACCTACAGAAAGAACTCTAAAATCCATAGTCCTCTTTTAGGGGGATGGGGGAGGGGGTTTTAATCTCCTTTTTTGCTCCGTGACAGTGGGGGACTCTGCTTGTTAAATAAATAGTTTTTTTCACTTTTACTCGAGAAATTATTTTCCCAAACCCATGGGGGAGGGGCTGCGGGGGTCTGCTTGCCTGGCAGGCAGGAGAGAGCGAGAGAAACACCCCTTTCGGGTTGTTTCCTCCTGGATTTGTGTCCAAACTTGCACAGTGCCCGACTTCTAACAAAACACATGTAAGAGCCAACTACTTGTGAAAGTAGAAGCTCCTCTCTAATTTAATGTCACTCAAAATTTAGACTGAAACTCTTAACTCTTGTGACCAGTGACAGGACTCAAGGAAACTGCATGAAGCTGAGTCAGGGAACATTTATGTTTGGTATTAGAAAAAGGTTCTTCACCCAGAGGGTGGCTGGGCACTGGAACAGGCTCCCCAGGGAAGTGGTCACAGCACCAAGCCTGACAGAGCCCAGGAAGCATTTAGACAATGCTCTCAGGCACATGGTGTGACTCTTGGGGTGTCTTGTGCAGGGCCAGGTGTTGGACTTGATGATCTGCGTGAGTCCCTTCCAGCTCAGCACATTATGATTCTATAGTAGTAATTTTCTTTGCCTGAGGCTTCACAAAACAACTGCTTTTTGTTACTTGAATTATAAAGCAACAGCATTAATTCACGATTTATATGTCACTACTGGAAGGGTTCTGACATCCAGTTTTGAGCACTGCACCTGGAGAATCAGGCAAATCAACTGCACTCAGACTAGAAGAGACTAACAAAGATGGTGAGACATTTGAAAAAAAGTAGAGAGCTTCTTTAGCCTAAGGGCCAGAAGACCAAGGACATCTTAAAAGACAGAGATTATTCTTCAAATACCAGGGAAAAAAAGTGATAAACTGTCCTCTATGTCCATTGCAGACACAGCAACAATTAACAAGACTGCTGCAATAAACTGCAGCAGGGCAGAGTTAGTAAATGACTCCTCAAGCTGGACCTAAGACTAATGTATTTAAACTAAGACAAACTGGCTAATGAACTGAAGAGTGCCCATCATTATCTAGTCTGTTTTTGAGATCATCTTCTAAGAATATAAACAAAAAGACAACCAACTTCTCCTTCCCCATTAAACCTTCCAGCCCCTCAACATAAAATCACTTTCATGTAAACAATGCAAGGGTATTCATCCATGAAGTATGATAACAAACTTTGTGCTTGGTAAGATTGTAAAAAAGAAATATTTTTTTTTTTATTAGGACTTTGGACTCCTAAAGAGGGGGACCAAGGGAGAGATTTTTCAAAATATGGAAAAGGTGATTTCAGAGGACAAATTCCATTGATTAAAACTATCAGCTCTGGTAAAGCAACCTGGAGTTTGTCTAACCTCTGCATTAATGTGAAAACTCTCTCTAAGTGATAGTTGGTTCTGAAGATCTGGATAATGAAATAGCAGTCTGGTACACACCAAATTTCAGTGTATTTGCTTTCATAAATCCCATTTTCTACAAAAGGCAAACAGTCCTTTACCTTTGATAGCTTTCACTCTGCCTGAAGTCAAACTTTTATCACACAAACTGTAGTCACTTCACAGCTCATAGCCCTTTCTCATAAATTACATGATGTTTCCTAAGTATTCTCCAGTTCTGCCACTATTTGTTGCCAAGAAACAAGAAAAAAGAAAAAAAAAAAAAAAGAAACAAGCAAACCATAAAACAAAACCAGGAAGAGAAAAATTCAGTCAGTTGATGAGAAAAAGGGCCCTTGCCTTTTAAGAGCTGGATAAGCGGACAACATAATCTTTACCAGGACAGGCTTGAAGAAGAAGTTATGAGAGAAGCGCAGGGAAGCCACAATGATGGTTTGAAATTAAACCTATCACCCAAACATTTCTATCCCCCTCTTAAGGGATAATTCAACAAACCAGGCCCTATTTGTGCTCCGCAGCTGGTTTGTGACTTGTCACCTGCTGGACCTCAACTGGCTTCAAATCTCTGGAGGCAAAATTCTGCAGTTGCTGTTCTCCAGCTGCACAGGTTTGAGGGACTCTCCAAACATAAGCCCGGGTGGCTCCTCCATTCCAAACTCACATTCCAAATGAAGGAAGGCAAAGGTCCAGCCAGATTTCTGATAACCTCTCTGCGCAAAAACATGCTTCTTAAACCCTCAAGAGGCTGTAAGCCTTCTGCTTTCCAGCTCTTCAGATAGCAGACACAAGAACAGTGTAAACACACCACTGATGCAGAGGAGTTTTGCACAGATCTTTTGGCCACAGCATGACTTTTACCTTAGAAAGCAAAGAGATGGACAGGAGTTCTGCATGTTCATCAAGCTCATTCTCCTTTGATGGTCAGAAAGTAAGTATGTTTTTGAAAGATGATGTGCTAATGTCTGTAAATAGGCACCACATTCTCCAGCCCACCCTGATGCAACATCAGCATTTCCCCTTGTCCAGCATTTCCTGGGTCAAAATCCGTGCTCTTGCCCTTGCCTTCTGCTCCTTCACTATCCAACCCCATTCAGAGACAGCAAACACATCAGTGTTTCTTTTTAAGAACAAGAGAGAAGATTCCATGAACAGTGACCTTAGGCAGATGTTGGAGCCAGAGATGATTTTCTGTTCTTCTGCTGCAGTGCTGGCAATAGATGAGTTTTCATGGCTACAGCATGAGAAAGAAGAAGAAAAAAAAGGAAAAGGTGTATTCTAACAAAGATCCAGAGAAAAAGGTATCAGAAGGAGTGTGTTTTCTTGGCATTCTCACTCTGTTCCAGTAAGACCAGGATGTTTACCCTACTATCTACTAATAAGTAGCTTTGTCGGCACCTCAGCTGAATTCAACACAAGGCAAGCTGTTTCAATCTCAGTAGCAAACACCTACAGCTTAATGGCTTCCCATTCTCCTTAGCCCAGGACAGAGGCATTGTAAAGCAAATGAGTATATTATACTCATTATATATATTATATGTATTTTCATATAAATGAAAAGACACTGTCAATTGTCAACCAGACAGATTCTGGAGATCTGTCAAGCAAGGTGCCCATTCTCCTGGAATATGCAAACAGTTTGTCTGTCTCGACTTTCAGAGGTCATGTTTGTATATGGAACTGCTTCTATACCTTAAGGGCACCCCTCAGCTCAGACAAAGGGAAGATTTCCAGAGAAAACATGTAGGAAGAAAGAGATGGGAAAGATACCTGTCACTACTTCACCTGAAAGGGGCTCAAGTTTTGCTTTCCTTAACGTGGATTAGAAATTGGAGTTGAGTATGAACTAGAATAACAATATTTCCAGTATCACTGGCCAGGATTAGCCCTGTGTCAGACTTATGCAGAGTTATATTATAGACTGCATAAGCACAGAATCTGTTTGGCACAACTGATGCCTTAGGATTTTAGCTTTTGTATTTTCATATATTTGTAATCCTGCAATTCTTTAGTGTATACCTCTGAGCTCCATATAGAGTGTTAACAACTGCTTTTCCCATTTTGGTCAGACACAACAATGCCTCGCTAGGCCTGAGAATCAAGGACACCGCACTGTCCCAGGCCCCGAGAAATGTAAACAAAAGTGCGTCGGGGGGAGCAAACCGGGAAAATGGGACTCCACTACCTGAAGCTGTAACTGGACAATTGACCTCTGATATGCAAATGGACAAAACTTATATCTGTCCGAAAAACATGTGACTGTCATCCATCTCGGGTATAGTCTTTGCAAGACTCCTGTACTGCCCAAGGTGTACCCTGTGAAGGCCTTTCAATAAATACCTACCCTTTATCCTTTAACTCTTGTCTAGCCTCTGTTCCAGATCAGCCTCTACAAGGCATCACAGCTATTTAGATCATTAAGCAATAGGCACCTCAAATTCATTATTCTCCCCTGAAAACAGAATTTAAAAGGAAAAAGGGCAGCTGTAAACTGGATGAAAAAGATGTTTGCATTAGAATGCATGTTGGCATTCCCATGGGAATGGGACCACAAAGGCTTTGCAAATCTCAGTGAAAGGAAAGGTTATTGTGCTTTTCAGCAGAAAATGATGATCCTTCACCCACTTGAGAAGCACGTAATACAGTGCAGGCATAACTCCATTCATCTGTCTGGAATTAATTGCTTTACATAAAGTCCAGCAAACAACTGGACTGCTAAACAAGTCTTACCTCACTAGGGTCAAGTATTACATCTGGGGCTGTAATGCCGTTAGTTTTTGCAGCTTTTCGGATTATGTCTTCTGCCTCCTTAAACCTCCCCTGGGAGATCAACCACCGTGGAGACTCCGGAATGACCCTGCAGAGAAGGTTCAGAATAACAAGGCTGTATTGCCATAGAAAGCACTGCTGAAGGCACCAATACACATTGTTCCAGGTAGGAAGATCTCCAAACATGCCACATCTTGCAGGAATTAGTGCAGTGACAACAGAAATCAGATTTACAAGAGCAGACTAGTGTAAGGAACAAGACCAGACTAACATGAAATCCTTACGGATTTCAGAAGTGCTGAAGGAATTAGCAACAACTCAGAAAAAAGAGCAATCCAAACATTCCAAGTATGGGAAAACAGATTAATTAAAGAAATTCAGAAATGTGAACACACAAGCAGCATGCTATAGGTTAAGAAGCATATCCTTAGAGGCTAACACACATAAAATTAATAACTGTAAATTCTGTCACAGAAAGGCAAGTCAGAGAGCAGAATTCCCCAGTCATTCGATTGTGTAGGAACCGGGATGGAAGCACAAACACAACTGCTACTGTAAGTGAAGGAACACCACCACCACGTGGACTATTTCAGCTTTACATGCCACCCAAATGTAGTATTTTCACAACTACGGAAGAAAACACAGAAGTGCCACACCTGTGCAAGTACTGTTTTGTAGTTTGTCATATCCGTGTCACCCTACCAATAGCCAGAACAATTGTTTTTTCTTTCTGCCCTTAGTTCACACCTACACTTAAAAGCCTGTGGATTTCAGAAGCCTCGTGATGCAGAAGTATGAGTTTTATTGACCTTTTTTTTGCTTTCTTTGCATGTGCAAGATTTAATTTTAGAGAACCCTATAGAAAATGAAGAGTAGGTTTTTTTTGGCATCACTCAGATCACATACAACACCATGGACTGACAGCTTAACTACTGTGAGAGTAAAGGACAAAACATCCATTCTTCACCTACCCATTCCTGAATTTCATTAGCTTGGAGAGATCTTAAAAATCTGCAGACAGGACCTTCTAAACACTAAAGTCTTGTAAGTTAGTCATACTCACCACCAGAGTGGGATGCAGAGCAGCCCGGGCAGGGTGAGTGCCAGCAGCAGCATCCGCCAGTCTCGGATGAAGAAAGCAAACAGAGGCAGCAACATGTAACCAAATGCATAAAAGATGCACACACCCAGGGTGCAGAACAGGACACGGATTGATTTGCCAAGGATTTCTGTGCCTGTTCAAAACAGCAAAGGGATTATTAGCATTATAACTTAATAGCAACCAAGTAACTTAACAAAAATACCCCTAGCAATTGGCTTTGAAATGCACTGCACTGCAGAGTTGCAGGATATAGCACTCTGCTGTCCAGTTGGAGAGGCATCACAGAGCTGCTTCATGCCGTGATCCTGCATCAGTGGTGGTAATTATATGTGTAAAAGAATGAGAACTGGGCCACATAGCATTTCTGTAGCTCAATATGTAGGTCATATTTCTGTAATTTTATCTTTTTAGAATCTCACATTTTACCTGAGGAGCTGAAATCACCTGACATTCTCAACAGTTAACCATAGCTTGACCTCCAGAACTCTCTCCAGCTTATAAAGAGTGACCAGTTTCTTTAAAGAATAATTTGAAGGTGCTTAACTAAGTTCCCAACCTGTATCACCTTCTAAAAGACTATTTAGCAAAAAAACCCCACAGTCTTTTGGGGTAGACATATGGAATTCATGTTGGTCACAAAGACCAGGCTACTGGCAGGGGAATTAAATGCACAAACAGGGGTCAGTGCCCCTCTCTGAAATGTTTTGAGATGTGCAAATCAAGAGACAGAGAAAAAAAATACAATCTTTCTGGAAAGTTTCCATGGAAATCAAAGAAGATGACAGCAGCTGCAGCAGGCTGTGTGCAATGAGGTTAGCTAAGCACTGCTTTCACCCCTGAACTGGCCTTCCTTGACTCAAAAGGAATTTCTTGCCACCATTTGGTACTTTGGACAGTGAGGTCACTGTAAATAACATTAATAATTTTTTTTTTTAATCTCAGATTCATGAGGTAATTCACATTCCCATTATTAAATATGGTCTTAGTTAGCTTGAAAGTATACAAAGCAAAAGTCATGACGACATTTAAATTTTTACTATAGACTGTTTAAAGAAGACTTCATAAAAATTACTCTACCTATCTTGGTTCTTTTGCAACTTTTAAATTAAACAGGTAATAAGGCCCCAAAATGGACATCAGAAATCCCCGAAAAATCATAGAATCGTGGAATGGTTTGGGTTGGAAGGGACCTTAAAGATCATCTAGTTCCAATCCCCAAAAACTCAAGTCTCACATGTATTATCCCTTCAACTTGAAGATGGACTTTATTTCAAATAGTCAGTTTCTGGGGTTTTGCCTCTTTTAGGATTGTCAGCCATAGAAATAATTCAAATTGCACCTCTATCAGCAGGAAGCTTCCAAGGAGAAGAGAATTTATCCATGCATGGTGAGGCCACACTCTTAACAGTGTTGCTTGGCAAAACAAATCAAACCTAAGTCAGTATTGAAAAGGAGCAGGAAAAGCACAAGATGAAAGGACACATGCCGTGCCCAGCAGGACTTTCATACCAAGAACAAATGCTGCCACGTAGTTAGATATCTGTCCCATGCCAACCAGCACAAACAACACTGAAAACATCTCCCAGCTGGTAGAGAAGACCTGTATGAAACTGAAGCCAGTCTGCATTGCCAGAGTTGCAAACAGCACATTCTTCCTGCCAAACCTTCCATGGACAGATTAAAAAAAGAAAAAGAAGGGGGAAAAAAAATGATTAAACAACATCATGAATGAAATCTACAGAAACCGAAAAATAAAATTACTTATATGCATACTCAAGGAGATACAAAACTTCTGCAAAAAGCAGAGGTTCAGGAAATGCGACACAGGCACAACCATTCTAAACACATTAAAAAAATCACTGGCCAAGAGAAACTAATATTCCAAGAGCTGCTAGCTGTCTTTAAGTATGTGCTGGAACACTATTCCTTTCTTACTGATAGGATGAGCGGTGAAACAAATCATCAGGAACAAGTTACTTAAAGTGCATGAGTATCCAATGCTTCTCCTCCTCCAAGGAGCACACAGTCCATGACACAGATCAACATGTTAAAAAAAGAAAAAGAAGGAAGGCTTCTGGAAGAGAGGTAAAAACTCAGATTTGGAAGATGCTATTGCCAGTCAGTGATCCCATGCCGCAATCTTCATTCCCCTTGGTTTAAAAATGAACAAAATTAAGGGATTCTAGAAGACCTCCTGATGAAGTATCATAAAAAACCCCAAAAACCAAAGAGAAAAGAAATTCAACTAAACTCAACCCATCGGGCTGCTGTAAGAGTGGTTGCTGATGTCCTGGCCCAGGCAGCCCCACACTGCTGGGACAGGATATGCTGAGTGCAGGTTTCACAACTCCAAAGTCTGAGTTGACCTGCAGGTCTACAGCTGGTGCCATGGGCATCAGGTGAGTCACAATGCAGGAAGAACAGACTGTTACTTGAAACCTCCAAATATTTTGTCAACCTTCATGTCTCAGGCTCATTGCAGGCAGCAGAACACTGTAAGCAGCCTCACTGGAGCATTTTCCTCATGGAGAGAAGGAGAACTTGACCATGAGCTTGATATCCTTCAGTGGCTGCAAGTAACTGGATGGGCTGCATCAGTGGCCTCCTCACCTGCACCCAGTGAGGATCTGTGCTACCATGGGAAGGAGCTGCAGGAGACTGCCAGGAGGGTGAAGACAGGAAGCTCATGTATTCTGGCACCAGAACATCTCATGGTTTACCTTCCGGGTAATCACCACAGGAGACACTTAGGATCCTTGCAGCAGGCAAGGGGCTCTTTGGAAGGAAGCACCTGAACCTTCTGAAGTAGCAGCACCAGGAAAAGTTGGTGAGAGACTCCCCCACAGGGAATAGGGGAATCACCCATCACATGGGAGGGCAGCAGGAAGGCATGGAGCTCTGCCTGGGGATGAGTGACAAGCCAGCTGAGATCATGGGTTGGGATTAGCAGGGAGGCCAACACAGGTGGTGGGTGTCTGCTGCAGCCACCTGGTCAGAAAGAAGCAAACAGGGCCTGCTGCAGAGCACCACAGGAAACCTCCTCATGTCCAAAGGCACTGGCCATCATAAGGGCTTCGACCACTCCAGGACATGCTGGAAGGATAAAACCCAGGAGGTTTCTGGAGCTCAGTAGTGATGACTTCCTAACACAGATGGCTGAGGAGCTGACAAAGGGAGACACTGCTGGACCTCATGCTTGCAAACAAGGGTGAACTGACTGGAGGTGTGAAGGTTGGCAGCAGCCTGCTGGCTGTGCAGTGGTGAAGAGCAGGATTGTGAGGGGAGGAACAAGGCAGAAGGCAGGATCACAAAGACAGCAAACACTGGCCTGCCCAGTGGCATGGCATATAGCTTTGGAGAGAAGTACAGGAGGCCTGGTTAATTTTAAAAGATCACTGTCTCTAAGCTCAGGATTGGTCCAACCTGATAGGCAGGAAATATGGTAAGGCCCTAAATGATGCCGTAAGACTTGCGGTATAGAGATTATGTTTCAATGAAACAGAAACTCTGCAAGTATCAGCAAATTAGAGGATGGCATATTGTTCTCAGGGAATCAGGAAGACAGCACACAATGCATTGCACAGCAAATCCCAGGGAGAAAATCAGAAAAACTGAGCTTTACAAAATACAAAGAACTGTTGGCATCACAAAAATTAATGGTGTCTTCCTTGATTTTTTAATGTTTGCACTGACAAACAAGAAAGTCTTGCTTCTCTGGAGTACAGCTGAACAGCATTTATGCTTTGGAGCTTCCACAAACACAGATCATTGGACTCAAATGCTGTAGTTGATGATGAGAAAGAGAAGCTATAGCTGTTTATAAAAAGAGAAATCCCAATTTGACCTAAAAAAAAAAGGAAAACAAGCCTCAGGGATCCCTCTGAACATAGTTCAAAATAAATAGAAGAGAGTATCATTGATCAGATTTTTCCACACAAAACTTATCTCCTACACCTGTTTCCTGGCATAAAACTAGTTTGCTGTAGAGTAGATAACACCTACTAACAAACTTTGTAACATTCTGTTCTAGTTCAGCACATTTCTCTACACATTCTGTGTACGCTCAGGTTATACAGTCACAGAACAAAGACATGTTAGTTGTTGCAGAAAGACACTAGTAGGAAAGCTGACATACAAGAAATGCCTACAAATGAGTGTGGAAGAGAGAGCAGCTCTGATGTATATACTTTACTTGTCTGAGAGCTGTCCTGAGATGAAAGATCCCAGCAGGACACCCACAAAGAACAGGGAGGTGCTCAGGGGTCCCTTCCAGTCGTTGGCACACACGAGATTCCACTGCAGGGAGAGAGAATTGGAAAGTCTTTTAATAAACAGGATTTCCCCTCCCTCCTAAACTCTGCTGAGCTCGGTTTGGAAGGAGTAAAAACAGAATTACGGAATAGTTTGGGCTGTAAGGGGCCTTAAGGACCATCTCATTCCAACCCCCTGTCATGGGCAGGGACATCTTACACTATCCCAGGTTGCTCCAAGCCCCATCCCACCTGACCTTGAACACTTCCAGGGATGGGGCAGCCACAGCTTCTCTGGGCAACGTGTGCCAGGGCCTCACCAACCTCATCGGGAAGAGTTTCTTCCTAATATCCAATATAACCCTGTCCTCTGTCAGTATGAAGCCATTCCCCCTTGTCTTGTCACTGCATAACCTTGTAAATAGTTCCCAAACTTCATTTCCCTGCATATAGTAATGTTTTCCGTTAAAAATTGACATTCCTAATTTAAGAAAAATTGAACTATAGAAACAAGACTATAGAAAGAAAAAGCCTCTTTATTACATTTTAATATGGTTTTGAGAGACAGGAGGCTGCTCATTCTTCACTGGGAATCTAACTAACCTCAATTAGAATTTTTGGAACACAAATTGAAATATACACCTAACAAACAAAGATTTCCAAAATTAAAACAAAAATGAGGAATAAAGAAAATATTTATTAAATAAAGTCTTCAATAGTTTTCAAGCTCCTACCCAGTTAAGTCAGATGTTTTTGAAACAGCACTCCTGTTATTTTTCCATCTACATAAACAACTATTATTAAAAGACTCTTAGTTCTATTTTGGTTATCTGGGGGAAAAAAGTGTGTAAGTATTAGAAGAAAGGACAAAACCCAGCAGGGATCCCTCATCCCCTCCTTCACAGCTATGTTCTGACTGGAGGAGTTCCCAGAGCTCTCCCAGTACCTGCTGCCAGAGGGCAGGTGCTGCAGCCCTGCAGGAGAGGAATTGGGAGGCAACAGATGTTTCTGATGTGAGACCAAACCCTCCTGAGCTTAGTTATTCAAACAGCTCCCTCAGGGCCCATGAAAATATTCACCCTGACCTGAAAAATTAATCCTTGTCTCCCAATTATAAATAATTCAGTATATTTTTTTCAGTTCATTGAAGGGAACACCCTTCAATGCTTTGATCTGCTCCATAAGAAACACAGTTGCTGTGTGTCCCAGCATCACCATCCATCTCATCTGTAGTCCTGCACGTGGGAATGCTGGTGTTTCACTGTCTGCCAGCCCCATCTCTTCAGCACTAAGCCTTTGACTCTAGGAATTTCACAGCCCTCAGCCTGTTAACAGTCATGCTACAACTACATCCTAGTCCATGTTTTAAGGTTGGAGGTTCACTTAAACTTATGCACAGAATGAACAACACCAGCAATGGCCTTCCACTGCCAGATCCCCATATCAAAATGCAACTGAGCCATCACTTATTTCATGGAATAGCATCCAGTTTTGAATTAGAACTAGGAACTGTTCCAGAGATGAATTATGGTCATTCACACACTGCACTCTCATCAGCTATCTAACTTTAGCTGCCAGCCCTTACATTATCTTATAAGACAGTAATCATAGTTATTATTTTTAAGGTCAAAATGCACCTTTTTCCAATTTGTAACTGTATTCAGGTAATTTCATAACCTCTCCATTGATAAACCTGTTTGTGGTTTTATGTCTGAAAAATCTCTCCTTCTACCAGGTTTCATAACCCCCAGCATTTCTTCCCCAGACCTTTCCAGCCTCACAGTACCTGAAGCTCAGGTACCAGCACTCCAGGCAGTGCTCTAATACATCCCACCAACACCATCAATTAGGCACCATTACAGAAATTCCTTCCAGAACTGCAGCTTTCTAATGTGTTAACAAATGTATCCTACTCATGGTAAGGAACTGAACTTACTATAGTTATCAATATCATTTAGATTATGAACTATACTTAACATTTATAGTTAAATCTGTATTATTCAACAAAAGCTATACTTCACTATAGATTAAAGAAAGTTTGAGCCTTTCTGTGATGACCACAGAGGCTAAGCCAGCTAGAAAGCTTCAGTAAAATATACCTGGCAACTTGGAAATACCAGCAAATGATTGTTATCAAATTTATAATTTATACAGGCCAAAGGTTTCAGTGGTTATCACATGCCTTTATATGGTAATACCTACCAGAGAAACAAACAACACAAATACAAACCTTGCTGTTATAAAGACTTGCCTACTCACAAAAAGTTATCTTTGTAACTACTCGAGTCAGACATCCTCAATAACAGAATTAAAATCTATCTTGGTGATTAGTCTGTCATCACTAAATAGGTCATTATTTTCCAGCTGATCACCCTGTGCCTGTAAGTCCACCATCTCCTTTCATCTGTCCTAAACCCTGCACTTTGGCACAAGGCTGGCACAACACTTGGATTTCCAGACACTGGCACGTTTGTGTCCTATAACAAATATTTTCTTCAGGTCACTGAAGTGGAGACTTTTCTTGGAAAAGTTCACGGTATTAATATGTTTAGCACAGCTCTGCCAAAACCTTCTTGCACTGGCAGGTGGAAGCATACGGCCTCTCTGTTAAAGCATGGTGAGGAGCTGTCATGCTGAAACCACTTGAAACAAGCATCAAAGTGAACTTCAACATCAAATTTCCGAAGCAGAACTATTGTACCTTGGTTGTACAATACCAGCTATTTACAGACTCCACAGAAGCACAACAGTTAGAACAAAGGGATTTTAAGATCCGTTACCCTTTGCCCCAGTAAATAAATGTCAAAGTCTTCAACTTATTAATGACACACCTGTAAGATCTATTATATTGCTTGTTAGTGATGATGGCATCATCCTTCCAGAATCATTTTGCAACCATACCCTTCCCTCAACTGCACATTGTCCAAGAGGAAGTCACCAAGGCATCACTGCTACAAGACCAGCATGGCAAAGACCCAGGAGTAGTTACTAATTAAACCCTGCTGCTGGCTGTGCTGTTTGGACACAGCATACCGTTACCTAGTGCTCTAAAATCATGTGCTATTTTCACTTTTTAGTATCCTCTGAACTAGCCTGCTAGCTGTAACAGCCTTTGCCCCAGTGAACAAGATAAAGTTAACCTTGGCAAAGTATCTGGGCTTCAAACAGGAGAAAACCATTTCTGCTCTGTTTTCAAAGAGCAGCTGCTGAAATTGTGAAACATCGAGCTGCTCAACACTGGTACCCAACAGAACAGAGCATTCTTGATATATTTTGTTATAACTTTAGGACATCTTCTGTTGCAGGACTTGTCTTCTTACTCATCTTACAGATATTTGGTGATTTTTGTACTTCCCAGGCAATTCATCAGGTTGGGGTGATGTCTGTCAGCAGCCTCACACCCAGCATAAATGACCACTTGTGTGCTGGAGTTGAGGTGTGCTTATGCACGTCCGTAAGCAGATTCTTGGCTGATGCCAGTCACTGGTGAGGACGGCTGGGAAGAGGGGATGGGGAAAAGAGGACAGGCTATGAAGATGGCCAGGAATGTGGACAGCTTGGGTTAGAAGGCAGGGGGACCAAAAAGGAGAGGGACTGAAGCAGTTGCTTCTCAAGCACAGGTTTGGGGCTCGAGTATTAAACAGTCCCAGGCGCTTACAGTCATCACTTACACACCTCTCTAGGAGAGCACTTTGCAAATTCTCCTTCATCTCTTACATGCCAGCTGCCAAATCCCTTGCTATAAAGGTAAATCCAGTGACAAAACTGAGAAGAATAAAAACTCTATAAATTACTCCTTCAGATCTCCTCCCTCCCACAAACTCAAGACCCTTCCCTAAAGCCATTACAAGAACCCTAAATAAAGCTGGACTGTGACAAATACAAAATTTCAAGAGCCTCACCTAGTTATACTCCTGTCCTACAAGGAAAAGCCTTATAGGCAAAACAGTTTTTACAGCTACAAGATACTGTGTCTTCCCATTCCTTTACTTTTTAAACTCTTTTCCTGTCTTGCTGAGAATAACATGCATAATTGAAAAATTAAGTGGGTAGTTCCATGTATTAATATTTTCTTTTTAAAAATCAACATGCTAGCACGACTTTTTGAAGCTAGGCCAGTACCCTGTATTCTCTTCCTTCCACTTGCTTCTCTCAGCAAGTAGAGGCAAGCTCTTCAAAAAATCTCAATCTCACAATCAAATACTGGCAAGTTTTGATTCTGAATCTGATTTTGCATATATCCATACAAGTATTCTCTGCTTACTTGAGAGCTGTGAGTGCTATTAAACACCCTTTCCTCTAAAAACACATTCTTATATTCCAAATACTTAGAATTTCTAGATGTTACATTGAAGCTTATTGTATAAAGCAAACAGAAGTCTGTCTACAAAACCTGTTTAATTTTCCCCCCTCTAGTTGTTTTACATTTTTACAGAGATAAAACTTGCATAGAACAGGAAGGAAATTGCCAAATATTTTACAATTCCAGTGCAGAAACATGTATGTTCCCCATACATCACATTTTTGAGATGGCTGGAGTAAAAGGAAACAGGGCATTGCCGTCACCTGAGGTGAGTTTGAATCTAAAAGTAAATTTTACCTTGTCACTAACTGTCCACAGTGCCTGTAAAAGAGCATTGTTTTCATTTAACAGTATCAACTGCAGGTGTATCATTCTTTAACAATACTCATCTTATTTTATGTTGTGATGTCAGAAATACCTGTACTTTGTACAATTCCAAAGACTACTGCATGATGTGCTTTTTAAATCACACCTTGAAAAACCCAGCATTTTACAAATACCTTTGTATATCCGTCAGACATTCGTATTTACTTATAAAATGAAAACTAGACTTTCTTTTCCTTCTTCTGACAAGACTAATAATACTAAGCTTTTGTACCTGCAAACAGCTTTTTCAGCTCCCAGGGCTGAGAAGTTATCAGTATGAACTTCAGCCACAAAGATAAGCAGATATGAACCTACAACAATAAAAAAGAAGCACTTGTTTTAAAAGATGATAAATAATGCAGGTGACTAACATTAATGAAGAGTTGGGTGAGAGCTGAACCTGGATGACACAGGGTTGATTTACAATTCAGCTGCTGGCTCCAGTCCTGCAACAGCCTGGTCTAGTGGAAGATGTCCCTGCCCATGCCAGGGGAGTTGGAACTAGACGATCTTTAAGGTCCCTCCCAACCCAAACCACTCTATGAGTCTATGACTCTGTGAATTACAATGTCTAGCATGAGCCCATGTTTTTATTTTGGCAAAGTGAAACAATATATCCCTCTGCCTTTCAACAGGGTGAACATTGAAACCTCTGTGCCACAGAGCCCATTTGTTTCCTCCACATGTCACTGCTGCAGTCTCCCCTTGCTTCCTGAAGCCCTGGCATAACCCACTCGTCTCCAGGGACCGGGGTCTGACAGCACAGCAGGGCACCTGAATCCCTGGGGTGTAGAGAATGGAAACCTCTGGCCCTTCGTCTCTGCCCAGAACTTTTCTCTCCCTGAACACCCATACAAGATGGAGCACCAGCCCTGCACTAAGCCTCTAGACACCTGGCAATTCCCACCATGTGCATCCTTCCTCTCCAAAAGCCAACAGTCCCTAAAGTTTGCCAATAGCAAAACAGACACAAACCATGCAAATCTAGCATACACCACCTGCACTGATTTCAAACTGATAAACCATACAACACCTTTTTAGAAGCTGAGGATGAATAAGTGTATCCAAAATTCAGCATCTGTTTATGGTTCACTGTTTTAGAATTACTCTTGTATGAACTAAAATGTTCTGACTGGTGTATCATCTAACACCTCATTATATCATATTTCTAGTGCACTTATGCCCTTAACTCCACTGCTTAATTCTACTACCGGTTATTCTGTATAGCCCCATAACAGCCATGACTGGCAGAAGTTAATCTTTTTCCTTAATTATTCCTGGTTTAGTCCTTTTACTACCATGTATGAACTTTTACTACTCCTACATTCATTTTTACAGGACTTATGGAGGAATTAGAATGACACAGTTGGCTTCTTGAGCAAAAATAAAGCCCTTCTTATGCCCTGAGCTACAGCATTTCAAAAAGTAAAAGACAGAAAGGAATTTTGCTACATTGGAGCTGGTTAGATACTGCAGACTGGCTAATAACAACCTTCTGTTGTTAGTCTGTGAGAAAAGAAAGTCTCTTTTTAAGTGGGAGAGAACTGAATGTTTTAAGTCTCCTCTGAAAAGCAGAACCATAAAAAGGGTTTCTCTAAAGTCATGAGAGATTCAGCAAAAACCTTTCTTTAAAAAAAAAAAAAAAATCCCCCTTCCCCCTCCTACTGTCAGCTATGGAAATCTGGGACAAAGGTCCTCATGATTATTCAACAAGTTAGAGATAGGCAACTAAACACAAGATTAGTTAATCATAAAAGCAGTACCACCAAACCAAGAAATTAAACAAGTTAAACACTGAAAACCTGTAACTGTGTGAAAGGCCACAGCCCTTGCAAAACTCCCTCAGAAGCATTAATATTAAAGGAGAAAAAAATACTGCCTCAGTGCATGATGCCTGAGCAGACAAACATTGCCTCCCACTGACACGGGAGATGTGCCAAGTCACACAGACAACGAGCCAGGGCTGGGGAGTCTCAGCACTATGTGAGCAGCTCCCTTTTCTTATAGACTGTAAAACTCCTGGATGATAGTCCAATAGCTCAAGACAATTCACATCAAGCCAAAGCTGAGTGAAGCTCCAAAGACAAAGCACCACATCTAAGCCAGAATAACCATCATAGCACAGCACTCAGAACAACACCCCTGTATCTGCCTGTGAAAGAGGCCTGTCTGAGAAGATGCCAACTGCCTTACACTGCCCTGAGAGTACTCAGCCTTTCACAACAGTGCATTTCAGCAAGGACTGGAGCTGAGAAATTCCGAGCAGCTTTCCTCTTGAGGAAGACTGCAGTTCTTTACAAACAGATGAGGCAATGCCTTGCACTACTTGTCAGAATCATTCAAACCCTTGACTGAGTTTCCAACAACTCCAGTGTCCCCACTTCCAATCCTCCCTTGTGCTGCCATGGCTCCTCTTCCATGTTCCCCGAGTCACCTTAGCCCTCTGTGCCCAGATCAGCTTATGGTCATTTAGTACTCACACCCATCACTACCCAAACACTGATCACAACCCAATTTGCAAAGCAAGAAATAATGGCAGGATTTTTATGGAGCTCCAGCTCCATAAAACTCATGTCCAGGCAATGGGACTGTACAAACTTTGTAAGCCTTCTGAAAAAGGCCTGTACTTGTACTGAAATTCAAGTATTCCCCAAAAGTACTCCTCAAAATCCATTTCCTTGCTTCTTAAGTCAACCTGCACCTGTGGGTCTGGACAGGTTTCTTCTGAAACAAGAGTGACAATCAGCACAGCTTCACCTTTGGCTGGTTGCCCACACCACAGATTTGACTCAAGCAGTGTATCTGCACAGACAAAAACATGACCTGTCCCAGGAGGTGAGCACAGAGACCAAAGCAGAGGCATTGTGGGCACATGGCAAAGTTCACGGTCCTTTGAATAAAGCATCAAACCAGGGCTCCCCAGCCCATGCATCTTGCACAACTCAGGATGACTCCAAACTGTGAGATTGGTGACACATTGACACAGGCTGCCCAGAGAAGCTATGAATGTCCCATCCCTGGAAGTGTTCAAGGCAAGGTTGGACAGGGCTTGGAACAACCTGGTCTAGTGGAAGGTGATCCTGCCATGCCAGGGGGTTGGAACTAGATGTTTCTTAAGACCCCTTCCAACCCAAACCACTCTGTCATTCTATGAGTTCTACCATCTTTATTTTTTTTAAAGTAAGAAAACAAATGCTGTTGATCTCCAGAGTTCAGAAACACATCTCTGTCACACCAAGCAAGCTGAACCCAGTGCTGACCCTGCTCTAGCCCCTTGCACAGATACCTGATGAACGAAGAAGCACCTACACAGGGTGACCAGTCTTGCTGGCTAAGGAAACAGGCTGCACTTGGAAGCTCATTACAGAAACAAAGAATGTTAGGGGATGGGAATGGACCTTAAAGATCATCTAGTCCCTGCCATAGACAGGGACACCTCCCACTAGACCAGGTTACTCAAGGTCTTATCCAGCCTGGCCTTGAACACTGGGGATCCCCAACCTCCCTGGGCAACCTGTTCTAGTGTCTCACCACCCTCACTATAAAAATTTCCTTCCTTGTTCTTATGCAAATGAAAGTGAACAGAAGACCTCAAAATAAACTCGGCATGGCAGGTTTAACAGCAGATCAATGTGCCGGCAAAAACTCCAGAACGCGGCGGAGATGCACCGGTACTGCGATAACCCCATGGTTCTCCTCGGCACCCAGGGGGTGGCTCGAGAGTCCCCTCCTCCCGCGGCCGCGCACCTCGGTGACGATGGTGGAGCGATAGACATCGCGGCTGTACTCCCAGCCGTCCAGGCACGGCTCCTGCTCCAGCGCCTCCAGCTCCACGTCGGAGCCGGGTCGCAGCCCCAGCGCCGAGAAGTTGGCGAGCGCGGCCAGGCGGTAGCGGCGGCAGCGGCTCGGCACCTCCTGCCCGCCCCGCAGCTCCAGCGGGATGCTAGCGTTGCGCCACTCGCCGCTCAGGTTGGCCCCGCGGGGCACGACGCAGCGGTGATCGGGGGTGCCGGCCAGGAATACGATGGAGAGGCCGTTGAAGCCATTGGGAATGATGCTGGCGCTGAGCAGAAAGAAGACGAGGCGCTGGAAGCGGCCCCATTCGCCCAGGAAGGCCGTGGCCGCGTCGTAGTCCCGCATGGTGCGGCCGAACTGCGGCCACGGCTGTCTGCAGACCAGTCTGGCGCGGGCAGGAAGAGGCCGCCCCGATCCGCCACGCAGCCCAGCGCCATGGGCCGGGCCGGGGGTGGGGTTTAGAGGCGGAGGCCGCGCAGGTGGGGCCGGCCCGGCGTAGGCGGGCCCGGCGCGCTCCGCCCGGAGGCACGGCGGGGGCTCGGCGTGCGGGCGCCGGAGGCGGCCGACGCGAGGGAGCCGCTTCGGGAGGGCCGAGCGCGGCTCTGCGGCTGGCGTTTCACACACGGGCTGCAGTAGGCGGTCCCGGAGCCCGCCTGCTCCGGGAGCTGCTCCCGGTCCCCGACGTAGCGCTCTGCTCCGGGCAACCCTCGCCTCGGCCTGTAGGCCGCTTTCCAGCTCCCGCTCGGCCCAGGACTGGGGGACAGGTCCCCTGCCCTTGGTGAGTTGCGGTCAGGAACGGCCATTAATACAGGCGTCGGATCCCGTATTTACTGCCCAAAGAATTCAAAATCAGGGTGGAGATGAATTATAGTCAGTGTGGTTGGAATGTACCTCGCAGATCATCACGTCCAACCTATGACCAAACAGCATCTTGTAACTTATATCATGTCACCGAGTGCCACATCCAGTCTTTTCTTAAACACCTCCAGGGACAGTGACTCCAACACTTTCCTGGGCAGCCCATTCTCACCGAGTGATAACTGGCCTGCCTGCAGCCTCCAAGCCACACATGTGAACGTGCCTGGGGTTCTTCCATAAAACGTTGTTTGAGCCAGGAGTCTTCATGGGTTTTTCTGCTCATCAAAGCAGGGCAGTTGCTGCAAGTTCAGGAGTTAAAGAGTTCCTCACTTCACTCTGTAGCACCTTCCCACAGCTGCCATCGTCCCTTCAGCAGGCTCAGCTGAGGCTGTAAAAAGGCTTTCCTGATCCTGACATCATTTTCTCGGGCAATGTGTACTACATGCTTGACAAATAATAAATTTAATAAATAATATCCTAATCTTAGGCCCAAAATCCCAGCTCAGTCCATAGTGGCACTGTCAGGAAGTTCACAGACTCCCATAGATGTCAGTTCAAAAGCTGAATTGTATCACTGCAGAAATTTGGTCTTGCTCTTCATAAGGCTAATTGACATTTTCAAGTTGCTTTTTATGGCTGATATTTTTTCCCATCTCTAACTGATAAAAAAAAGTGTACTTTTTCTAGCATTTTTCAACACTTGCATTTAAAACGATCTTTTATCCCAGGCTGGCATCATACAGCTATGAAAAATCTCAAAGGTTGAAAATGAATGACATAATAGGAGTTAAATCACAAAATCATCCTTGAGCCTGGCCAGGGTCAGCTTCCAGGGATTCGCACATGAAAGGCATACAAACTGTACCACACCATCATTATGTGCCTGTGCAGAAGAACTTAGTTAGTGGAAGAGCTTATTTTAGGATTTTATTTTCATTCCTGATCCATGATAAATACATTTATTTACTTATTTATTTAAAATTATTGGCACCAGGCGTTTAAGTTTGGAGACTTGCTCTTCAAATAGAATCCACACAGGAAGCAGGTTGAAACCATGTCAGTGCACATTTTTATTACAATGAAGACAGAAGACAATGACTGACAATTACTACAGCTTCATATAGGCATTAGGAGATCCAGTAAGTCAGCTGAGAATCAAAGGTTGCAAAGAGAGACCCCAGTAAAGGTGACAGAGGTGACAGATGAGGCACAGTGCAATGGCCCACGCGTCAGTGAGAACAATCCAGCTGGGGCTTCCCTCATTTCCACTATGCTCAGACACCATAGGGCCTTATAACAACATCACATACTTTTAAAAAAGACATTCCACTCCTCTGAAAGATTATTAAAACTGCTGCAAAAAATACTAAAATGTGATGCTAGCTCAAGATCAATGGTTTAAGTTAGAAAAATGAGACTGGTTAAAACATGGTATTTTAAAAAACACTGTACTTTTTCTTATTTAAAAAAGGAAAAACAGGTCTTAAAATACTGAAAGGTTCAAGAGTACAAAAATATTTATATTTTAGAAATACCCAAGCCTAAAATCACATAAAATAAGTCTCAAAATAACAATCTTCATAAAAATATGGCCACCTATATTTAACCCAAGTCCTCAAACCTGTCCTATGCTGATAAAAAGGCTTTCTTGAGAAATTTAGTTACATCTAAACAGTACTTCATTAGATTAACTCTGTAAAAGTAAAAACAAGATTAAATACTGCTGTTATTAGAGAAATTGATTGAGAAGGAATGAGAAGATCAGGAGTACGGGACACTGGTTCCCTCATGCTATGTTACATTTATGGCAAAAGCATAACTGCAGGAAATTAAAAATAGTATTTCCACTCCCAAAAGCAGCTTGAGTTAATTGCACAAGTTCCTTGCATTTGTTATAAAGCTTAATATTTGTGCTTGAACTTCAGAGAGAGCCTCATCCTTGTGCCAAGAGCCAACACAAGACAACCTACCCTGAACTCATGCATTAGAGATGAGACACTGTGCTTTTGTTTGCCCTTATGGGAAGTGAATCAGGGCTAATTGTTATTTATAGAGGATAAAAATCAGTCTACCAGGTCTGATAGACTTTATGTAACCAGGAAGTGCACATACAGCCAATAAATACAAATATAAGAGGAATTACGCTCTTCAAAAAATGTAGTGTTCATAAAACAGTAGTAGCACAACTCTAAGTTCTAGATTTGTCTTCATCCAAAGACAAGTTTTGCTGAACTTAAAGAAAACCAAAAAACCAAACATACATATTCTGTAGGATTTGAAAAATGAAACACTGCTTTTGCTGGTGTGTTTGTTTTTTTTTTTTAAAAAAAACCCCTATGGTCCCAAATTAATCCTTTTGAATTTTTAACAGCTGCAGGTGAACATATCCAGTACAGAACATCAGATTTTTGTGAGCATCAAATCGTCTTTAAGTTTGTAAATTGTACAAATGTTTTGCGAAAGCTTTTAAAACTGCAGTGAGTGTTCTCTGAAGGTACAGAACAAAGTGGTATATATTCAAAGGAGAAATTAAATACTTTGGGAAAAAGAAAAAACACCTCAAGAGATCTAAAAAACTGCTTATGCCCATGTACCATAAAAAACCTGAAAGCTAAAACTGCATGGCATGTTTGGACAGGATCACTGACTTGCTACAGCTCACTTTTCTGTTGAAAGTGGGTGGGGCCCACTGGAAACTCAGCAAATTATAGTCCTTAGTCAATGCTCAAAATTTCCTCCCTTCCCCAAAGACACTAAAGATTCACAAAGCTGAGGGTTTTGGGTGGGCTCAGGCTTTATGAAAAAGCAGCAGCTTTTACAGAAACGGGGGGATCTCAGGTCCTGGGAAAAACAAGTGACATCTAAAGCCACTCTGATGTTATGTTTAAAATCCATGTCCTTGCAGTGAAGCCTGTGTCTGCTCTGCTGCAAATGAATTCCGACTCCACTTAGTCTATGGTCTTGGTCACAGATTTCAAAGGAGGCCAGGATCTTTCTTTCAGGTTTTGAAAGGCAGACACCCAGCTCCTCTTCCTCCAGTCAACACACAAAGTGAGAAAAAACACCAGCAATTTTGCAATTTTTTTTCCCCCTTTCAGCAGCTTTCATTGAGTACTGCCTGGAGTCACTGCAGTATTATTCCTAAGGCTCATTTCCAGCTTACTCCTTGACTTGTGTTTAGCACAGACAGGCCCCCATTTCTCAATGTCTGCTGACAAACCCCAGGAATCAGGACACTGAATTACAGACTAGAAGTCCTACAGGAGTAGACAGCATCTGGTCAGTAAACGATGTCATTTGGGGACAGTAGCACAGGAGATAACAACTCTGGTGCAGTAGCTGTTGGGTTTTGTTCATTTTCCTCTGGCAGAAAATGCATTTTGAGATGATCTTATTCTTCTTTCAGCCCCTCTGAGAGGTGTGTCCTTCTTCACAAAGGTGTTATCAGACTTTTAGGACTCTCCTTAGAACTCCTAATGCCAGTGGTTTGTTGCCCATTTCTGAAACTGAAAGGAAGTAAAAGACTGAGAACTAGAGAATGTTTCCCAGGGTGTCATCAGATACTTCCCTCTCCTATAAGCACCACTACAATAACCATGTTACACTGCTAATATAAACATTAGATGAAATATAATGCTCTGTACAGTGTGCCTTGCTGGATGGCAGCAGCAGTGCAACAAACAATGCTTGGAACTTGAATGTCATTCAGCAACTATAGGGGAATCTGGTTTGACTCGAGGATTTCTAGCTACAGTTTGTCAACTGCAAAGCCACAGGTGAGACATGTAAGAAGTCCCTAATTGTGATAAAGAGCAACATGTCCTTTCTCAAGGAACCTGGCCTTGGAATTTTTCTTATTCTGAAAGCATAATGACAGCTCTTTATACTGACCAGGAATTAGATACAGGGAATTCTAGCTTTTTCAAGCTATTATTGCTTACAGGGGCAAATTCTGTTCCAATACCAGTTCTCACTGAGCTGAATGTGGCTATGCAGCAGCTCTTTGATTCAGTTTCCCTCTGCTGCTCTAAGAATTTTTCTCACACTGTAGTGGATGTGCATAGATTTGAGCAGAAATGTTTGCTCGGGGTACCCTAAATAGCAACGTTGATGGGGCAAGAGAACTGTCAATGCTTAGAGCTAAATCATATAAACCAGAGGAAAAGCTGTCCTGGCCTGTCTCTGGCTGCCCAGAAAGAGGCTAGAATGTTGAAATCCTGTGTTTCATTTCAAATAGTACCTAAAGAACTTACACTGGAAGAATGAAGGGTCTCATAATGCATATAATCCTACTAAATAAATAGTTTAAAGGAATAATTTAAATAAAGAGTTAAGGAGAGTGGATGATCTAATAGGATGGAAAGGGTCTGGAAGACCTGAAGCAACATCCTCAAGGTGCTATGAAGGTCAGCCTTACTTTGCCAGCACACAATCAGCTCTTGAGTTCAGACATTTTGGAGAAATTTTATGATGTCATTGTCTGTTGAATTTACAACCCAAAAGAAAAAAATCTGAAGGGCACTTTGAAAGCTTTGAAGTTTTGCAAGGGACCTGAAGAAGCATGTTTCCTGATGGTGAAAAGGGACTGTGTTCTGAATTCCTGTGAAGCATGGGATGAATGAAAGCTGCCTTACCATTTCACCTTCAGCATCTGCTCAAAGCTCTCAGGCAGTGGATTGCCATAGCTCTCCGGGAGAAACAGGGTAAGGATCCCAATCAGCACAGTCAGGCTTCCCATCAGGATATACGGTAGGAATCTATCATAGGCACCTGGCAGAACACAGAACATTCCAAGAGTACTTAATGTCCACAATTGACAAACCCATGTGTAAAGTTTATATTCCAGACATTGCTGTAATGCCGAATTAATTTGGAATACTTAGCTGAAAGATTCATCAATATCAAAGGTGAATCCAAAGCTGAGTTACATCTATTACCTGTCAGCAGTCAAAGGGACTTTTCAATTTTAAAGCTTCAACATGTGCTCTTGGATGGCCAGACCTACCATAATTTCATGCCAACCCCCACATTTGTGTAGCAGCTAAAAGTTTGGGTAGTTTTTTGTTTGTTTATTTGGGTTTTGTTTCTTTTTTTCATTTGTTTGTTTGGGTTTTTTAAAATGTTTTCAACTGGGATAATCAACATCTTTGCAAGGCAATAGCTCTGCTGGAGCCTTCAGTAGCACACTGTCATCAAGAACCAAATCCTCTGTTTAATAATATGAGGGAATAAAATTGCTTGTAAGCAATGAAGCACTTATCACTGCCTGAGATTGTGTATCCTGCCGGACTGATGCAAAAGAAAGGAAGAGACTAAGTCAGCTGAACAGGTCAGAATAACAGTTCATTAATGGGGAAATGCTTTAATGCCTTCCTTAATGTGAAGGGAGAGAACATCGGGCTTCCCGAGACACACAGGAGGCTCTGACCTTGGTCTACTCAGAAAATTATTTTGGACTTGAAGGCAGCAGCCTCTGCCAGCAGCCTCAAGCTGGCACACAACTGTTTAGGCAGGATGCAAGATCCTCAGGTCACAACAGCATAGCAATGAAAAGGTCTTTCAGAAAAAGGATTAGCAAGGAGTTAAAGTATTGAAATTAGAGAAAGTACCAAACTGGACTTGACAGCTTTATTTTATAGCTGGGATAGAACAATATGTTTTATAATGTATGGAATAAACTCAGATTAAAGAGAAGACCTCTTTGTATGTCTCACAGAGACAAAGTTTGTGATCTGATCTCCTCTGTGTTTTTGAGCTGGATGAACTGCAAGGTCCTAATTTAGCTGTAGCAAATAGCAGCAGCTGACAAGTTTCTCCTAAAACTTTTTAAAGTTTAAGAAATTATTTTTATGTCTGGAACACGATTTCTTAAAGACTGAGCCTATGGATACCTGCGAGAAAAAAACCCCACAAACTCACAAAAAACAATTAGTAAAAATGTTATTTTGTCTACATTTCTTTCTTAGTGCTCCAATGGAGACTGAAGACCTCAAGGAGAGTCACAGTCCTGCTGACCCTTTTACTTTACATTTACACTGTACAAGTATGAAACTAAGACAAGGTATTTTCATCATTCTTGGTACAGTGTGTTCCAGTTACACTGGAATGCAGAGGTGAGTCATCACTGATTAGTTACAGATAGTCATCTCCTCTCTCCTTTCCTGGCATGGAGAATCAGCACTAACCCCTCAGCAGTACACCAGTAATGTTCTGTCAGAGCCAGCAAAGTCATGCTCATGTTGTATCAAAGATCTCAGGAAGCAACACTCGTTCGGGGCAGAGGGAGTTGAGATGAGTCCAGTGATGGCAGAAGAAAATAAATAATGTGTGAATGAAAGACAGAGGAAATTGAGCATCCCAGACTGAACAGTAGGTATTCACAGATACTTCCACCCTTAGTACCCTAACCTCGATCACTCTTTCCTGTCTGCAACATGAGGAACATTTTTATGCGTTAAATAAAAAATCAAACCAAACCAAAAAATATTTGTCAGTTAATATATGCGCAGCACTCAGAATGTGATGGTATTGAGTGTCAAAAAAAGCCTATGAGGAAATCAATAATTCTGCTTACAGATATATTGAGCAATAAGAAAAAGCAAAATTAATGAATGCTGAGGTGACTGGCTTAGAAACTAAAAAAAAAAAAAAAAAAGAAAAAAAAAAAAAAAAAGAAAATCACTCCAAGTAAACACATTTTCACGCTACTTAACCTGTATGTTTTCCATGTATTACTTTAGAGACCACAAATCCTGAGAATGTTTGGATTCCTACCTGGTTTATCTCCCGACATACCCATCTCAGGATGCACAGGGACAGTACCATGCAATGAATTTCCTACTGCTACATTTCCTTACTTGCAAGACCACTTCTTGTCACACTCTCCTGGGAAACTAACTGGCATCCCAAGATGTGATTATTATTGCAGCCACTCCGCTTGCACAGTTTATAAATATCATCATTGTATTGGACCAGTTCTAACCCACTCCAGTGATATATGAATGGTCCCTAAAGGAATGAAGTGCCTGATCCTTCTGTGAAGCCCAGGGAGCTCCACTTAATTTCTACCATGTGTGACAGTGAACTCACACCCAAGCTGAGAGAAGGGACTGAAAAGACAACAAGTGAAGGCACTTAAAGCTGAGGCTGCACTGCAGAAGCTCAGACAACTTCTCTGGGCAGTTGTGTGGTGCAAGGCAAGAAAAATGATATCTCACCCAGGTAGACAAAGTAAGGAGCAATGATGCTGCCCAGCCTGGAGGCCGTGGAAGTCGCTCCGACTGCCATGTTTCGCACTAGTGTTGGGTACAGCTCCACATTGTAGACATAAAGCATTGAAAACGCAGCTGTGATGCCAAACTTCCCAAGCATCACCAGTCCCACAGAGAGGACATTTAGTTCTGGAGGAGAAAAAATAAAATCAAGGTGAATAAACAACACCCTGTGCTTATTACTTTTACATCCAAAAGACTGTATTGCTGTGTTTTCCCAAAAGGTCATGAGTTTGGTGCTTTAGGTTTTTTTAATTATACAAAGTATTAATCCCATCCCTAGTGACTCCAAACTCCCCGCTAAGCATAGACGCTCAGGTTATTTTGTATTTTTCAGATTTTGGTTGTCTTCAAGTAAAACAGTGTTCTTGAAATGGAACAAAACTCTGGATTACACAGCAATAAACTACAAGCTTGAACCCATCCCCTTTTCACAAAATCCTGTGCAGATTTACACACAGTGAAATCTGGATGCAGGTTTTTGTAGCCAGGAAGCACAACCAGATAAATAACAGTACACTTTCGGCTCTCATTTTAGAAGCTGGTTCCCCCTGAACTATATAAAGCTCAGTAATTTGACACAATAAATGAGAGTCAAGTGTGACTCAGCATATACATATGCAATAAAAAAAACCTAAGGCTGCAAGGGATCAGCATAAACTTGGCCTCAAATTCTAAACTTGATCCTGGTTTCCAGTAATTTTGCAGAACTATTACACAGTACCATAACATATTTTGAATATTTCATATACTTAAGTCACATATTTAATTTTGTACCTGCAGGTATCAGCTGAATGAAAAGGACAACACTTCCCCCTAAAAAAAAGGTGCCAGATAAGGAGTAGCGCCGTGGGAGGGAGCGGAGGAGAAGCCAGGCGATCACATAAGCTGGAACTTCAATAACAGCCGAGAGGAAACAGTTGACGTAGGCATTTCCATGCCAGTCTGGAGTGCTGAGGGACAGGCCAAAGTAACCAATTGATGTGAAAAACCTGACAAAAGAAATAAAACCAAATTATTCCAGAAACAGCAGTCTCTGAACACCTCCAGTGTTGCCTCAGATGTTGTTACAAAAATAGGATATCGCAAAGCATTGCCACAGGCATTGTGGCTTAAAAAAGTCTCAGTGGCAACCTCATCTTTCTAATTCTGTATTCTGTCATCCCATCCAGTGAGCATATCTACAGCACCCTGAAGACACCTCAGATTTCTCTGTCCTTCCTGCATACATTATACCAAGTAAAAAGCTTTGTGGAAGTCGTTCACAAACACTTTTCACTGCAATGGACTCAATGACACAATGAAACTCTTGCAAGCTTCCCAAGCTAATTACATTCCTACTTGTAGCCAGTGTCTGGATCTCCCACCCTCAGCAGTTCCGTTGTATCTTATTTAATCTTCACAGAGAGCTGGATGTTCAGGTTTCAAATCTCAGGAGAGCCTTACTATGGCATGCCAAATGTGCTAGCCAGTTCCTTTCTGCTGGAGGGAATATGGAACCTGGGTCCTGGTTTGTCTATATGGCATTATTGGGTTCTCATTTCTCGTGGCTGCCCAGGCAGGGACCAGGATCTCACTGAGATGTACCGGTACCGTACAGAAACAGAACAAAAATGCTGGCCATGGATCTGGCTCTTGTTATGTCACTGAGTCGCTGCCTTTGCTTCAAGAGGAACATTTCTCTTCAAATAGAGATTACAGAGATGGGAGCATTTTTTAAAAAAAAGGCAACGTACTTCAAAATACGCAAGTTGTTACATATATTTTTCTATCTATTTTACATCTGAGTCAAGGCTACTGTCTCCATATTCTTCCGTATTAATGCAGTGTGGGTGTGAGAACATTGAGGGCCATGTACAAGCCAAGGACCACTGGAGCTGGGCTCTGAGTCTCAGACTTCTTATCTAAGCCTGTGGCATGTGCTCTCAAATCAGAAACTGTTCTATTGCCTGGGTACTTTACGAATACACATTTCCTTACCACAAAAGTAATGACATAATAGTAATAGTTGCAATGTTTCGGGTTCGAAATAGGTCCAGAAGGACAGCCTTCTGCTGCTGCTGAGGCTTCGAATCCTGCATCTGAAGGAAAAAGGAAAACAAAACCAAAAAAATTCCCACACACCTAAGAGCATAATAACCTCTGCTACCCACAATCTGGGCAGTTACGAAGTTATGACTATCAGGGGATAACTAGCCAGCCCAAGGGTCACTTCTGCACCAGGGAGCACAGTCCTTAGGTGGAGCTTGTCTCTGCACCCTGCTGTAATCATGGGAGTTTCCATTGCACCACAATGACTAATTAGAAAGGAGTATCAGCTGACCAGACATGAGTTAACGTTTCCTTAAGGATCTCACATAGTACTTCCAGAAGTAACCTCATTACCAAAGGCATTTTTCTGTCCATTCTGTGCACTGTCCATTCAACTCTCTTAAACCTTCATAAGAGATGTTGAATAAATGTAGAAAATCACCCAGTTTTGCTCCCTGTCAGCACCCTGACAGGGACAGGAACAGATGAGAAAGGTTGGTGGGGTGGCCAGGGCACATCATAGGAGCATCCACCACCTCAGGTTGGAGATGGAGGGTCCAGTTTGAGGCTTGAAGCAGGAATCTTCTGGGTAGCATTAGGGTGCCTTTCTGCCTGCACACTTTGCCCTTGCTAGGGCAAAGCCAGCACTTGTGGCTAGGCTGCCCCCAGGCCCAAAGAACAAACCACCCTAGTTCTCACTACAGGACTATCCAGAAGATACCCTTTCCTAGGGATAGATAATGGTTTCCAAGGAATGTCCTTCTAGTAATGTTAGAAAAATACATCCAACATAAGACTTCGCATGCAGACATCATCCTCAGGCTTTTTTGGACAGACACTTTGGCACACAAAATTTCCATGAAGCAGGTGAGTGTCTCCTTGTTTTAAGAAAATACACAGGAATGATAAAATGCTGCAACCCAAAAAAGTCATCCCCAGTTTGAAAGGCATCTGAGGCCTGGCTGTGAAGTAAGGGAAGTGCTTTTCCATGGTTGGTGTAGAATGAGCTCCCCATAATTGGAACACGCACTTCAGTTTACACTAAAACTTCCACTTGGGAAAGAGATCTTCAGCCAAAATGTAAGTGTGACAGTTAAGTGACGGATCCTGCCCAGGAAAGGGGTAATTTGCAGCATCTTTGTCCTGCAGATGCTGCAGAGGAGCACACGGTACTTTGCTTTCTGCTCTATCAGGAGACACAAAATGCAGGTGCCAGTATAAGGCAGTAGAGGAAGATCTGACCTACAGATATACAGTCATTGCTGATGCAGGGCTGCAAGAATCTTTGTACAAGAAAAATGTGCCTCTTTGGGAGGAGCTCCAGTGAGGGCAGAGCCAGTAGAGGGGGAGATGAGCACAGAAACCAGCCATCCCGCTGTGGCTATGCTGCTCCCTGGCTTGCTAGGCTGCCATGTTTGCACTAGACTTTCTTCTTTTAACCAATAGATATGAAATACAGGAAAAACACAGTTTTGAAGAAGAGCTTAATGTTCTTCACTGTCTTCACTCACACCATGGTTTTCAGGCCCCCTTGTAGCACTCAGGTGCTTTGGCTGGTTTGTGCAACCTGAAGAATCTCTCAGGCTCCACACAGCCCCAGCTCATGTGGGTGCCGATTTAGGGTCCCCTACACAGCCTCCCTGCAAAGGGCTGTTGCTAAACTGCAAACTGCTAATAATTGTGCCAAACTGAAATGGGCACAAACACATTTTCCTTGGGTCTTTGCAGTGCCTAAAAGATGAAGCAATCTGGGTCACCCTTGCTTTGAAAACCACAATAAACCGCTGCTGAGGAAGAGAATTTTACTGTAAAAAGCAAACAAATAAAACCTTCCTCTGCATTCTCACTTTGATCTTACTAACCCAGCACTTACCGCAGGCCAACAGTCACTGCCAGCCCAAAAGCTGCTGGTGCAAACCAGTTCTTTGCTGGCATTTCCCAACAAGTCAACCAGCCAAATGGGGAATTGCTAGGATGTATGGAACATACCTCTGCAGTATCAAAAAGCACAACTGGGGCTGGAATGCCATTTATTTTTGCAGCCTTTCGGATAACAGCTTCTGCCTCCTTATATCTTCCCTGGGAGATCAGCCACCGAGGAGACTCAGGAATGATCCTGTAATAAGTTTCAGAATAAATGACTTAATGTTTTCCCAAAAGTGAAAAGTTATAAATAACATATTTATTCTGTCTATGAGTTACACTCAGATCTCACAGATTGCTTGCAGCAGGAGACAGCCAGCACAGAAGCATGTGGGCAATGTAATTCAAATATATGGGACTGTTTTATTCTCATGCTAAAGTAGATGCTTTGTCCTCAGTGGTTGTTTTTTAAGGAATAATTGATTGTCCACCAGATGTCACCAGACAGACAGAAAGGATGGGGGTAGCTTAACCAGTGTGAATCAAAAATATTTTTAGGAAACTGCACACAATGTGGAAATGCTTTAAATATGCACAGGGTCTATTCAAACGTTCTGTGTCATAGGAATCTTGTATACAAACCTCACCACGTTACCACAGCTCTGAGGCAGATTCTCCCAGGCAGAGGGCAGGGGTAGTGTCCCCTTGCAGAGTTGATGACATTTTCTAATCAATTACAGGCACATGTTGAGTGAATTAACACTTAATGCAGGACAGAAAACTTTAACTTTCCTTAACTAAATCCTTTGGTGTTAACAGATGCCACCTTGCTCCCTTTAGCTAGCAGCACTTTTTCCTCTCCTTGGAAAAAAGCAAGTCAGACACTCCTTTTCTGATGAACCCTAAAGACTGACTCCAAGCCAGGTCAAAAATTTCGAACATCAGATGATTTATATCTGATCATTCATTGCTAGTGGGACTTTCTGTAAGATGAGCTGCCTCCATGGCTCTTCTTACTGAGAAGGCTGAGGATCTTGAGACTGCAGATATAATGGAGGGAACCTTCTGGAGAATTTGGAAGGGAAATAAGTAAAAGAGCAAGAATAGCACAGAGCAGAGAGATGTGCAAGTCACATGGCCCAGGGAAGCAGTGGGTCCACATGCCCAAATGCCAGCTAACACCAACCTGCCTTGGCAGAGCTTTCCCAGTGCACCTTGATCCCCATCTACCCCCACATAGGCCCCAGACAAAGTGCTGTCAGAGGAAGTTTTTGGCATTTTTAAGTGTAAGCTTTTAAAAGGCCTGGAAATTCCCCCCCCCCCAGATTTCAAAGCAGGACTCTGAAGCCATGCCCTGGGGCATGGGGACAAATTTCTTGTGCCTCACAGTGTCTGTTCTATAGCAGACATCTGAGAGGCTCCCACCCAAAACCAGCCTCCCTAGAGAACAGCTGCTTGGTGCAGTGGGAAATGATGCTGTGATGAAGGAGTTTGAAACATTTCAAGTGAAATAAGCAAACTGACCCTTAAACAGAATCAGACTGTCTTTTAAAATCAAATTACAGCAGAGGTGGAGCTGAAAACCATTTTAAAGGTTTGGTTTAAAGACTAAGGTTATAAAAACCCCAACTAACCAACAAACCACCAGCAGATACTTCTAGCAAGACTGGGACGTGCAGAAGGTCTTTTAGACTCAAGAAGAGTGTATCTAAATCACTTAATTGTTATAAAGACTCTAATTGCTCACTTACAGATCTAACTTTTTCAAGATAGCAAGAAGAAAGGAGTTCCCTGAATAATATGAAAGAACTCTTCCTGTTCAGAATTATCCTTATTTTAAGAGTGTGAGTGATACTTTGCTTTTCCTTTCCTATTTTCAAACACCTGTCCCTTCAGAAAACAGCAGATGCCCAAGGCAGCAATCAAACAGGGCTATCTGTGCTTCTTCAGTGCTTCTGTCCAGCTAAAAAGAGCTAGGCTTCAAGCACACAGACAACCAGCAACAAGGCTCTCTAGGTAGTTACTCGACTTAAATTTGGCAAGAAAACCCCAATCAAAAAATGCCCCCTCAAGGCAAAGCCTTCTCACACGGTGAATAGGAACATGCCCCTCCTCCCTGACCCTCTGCCATTACCGAGCACCTAGCACAAACAGCATCTGTCAGGAGGGGAGGTGGGAAGCATCGCCTCAGCATGGACTCACCACCAGAGTGGGATGCAGAACAGCCCCGGGACAGTAAGCGCCAGCAGTAGCATCCGCCAGTCTCTGATGAAGTAAGCAAACAGTGGCAGCAACATGTAGCCAATTGCAAAAAATATGCAAACTCCTAATGTAGAGAATAGAATACGAACTGATTTGCCAAGAATTTCTGTGCCTGTTTAAAACAAGGGAGGTTGGATTAGCATTTTAACTCTTTGTTCTCAAGCATGACTAAATACTTCATTGCATTTACAAACAAAAAAATAAGCTAAACAATCTTAGAAAAGAGCAGCACAGCACAGACCCGCCTGTACAGAAAAGCTGCTGGGAGTATTTGGAACCTTCAGATAAAGAAGCTACTTCTGTTTACTTTGATTAACGCATTGGCAGAGACAGATAAGGACAGGCATGGGGATGGCCAGCAGACTTCCAAGAGCCTCCCCCACATGCTCACCTAGGACACAATCCTGCTCCCCCACTTAACCCATCTGGATTTAAGATGCAATTCACTGCTGGGCACTTCTGGAAGAGCAAAGGTCTGAGCACAGCAGACTGACATGGGATGGAAGGATGTGAATTTACAGTGAGGTGAGGTGGGAACAAATTTCCCACCTATTTTTTGGAACAGAAGAAAGGTTGAAATGTTGGACTGGCACATCACAGTCTGAAGGACATAACCAGGGAAGATGCCATCCTCTAGTAATGTTACTGTTCCAGTAGCCAGACAGCAGTCAGGGAAAGCATCCTACAGCCACTGCACCATGCAGCAACCTAATATTGAGGAATAAAAACTAAGACAGTTCTAAGGCTTCAACAGCACCTAAATTCTTTTACAATAAAACACCCAGCCACTGCTCAATAGAATCCAGTGATGCCCTCAGGTCCATCTCACTTCTCCTTGAGCTCTCAGCCCCTGGTCTACAGAGCTCTCCTTCACATTAGGAGTACTGCAAGGCCCATAACTGCTACAGTTTGATCTGGACTCAATTAAAATGCAAACGACACTGAGAGAACAGGAGGGTCACAAAATGTGGAGCGTGTACTTGGGTTGTGTATCATGGTAAGAACTCCAATATTTATTATTGCAGAGAAGATGGGAAAAAATACCCAAGAATGGAAAACCCTCCTATTTGATAGTTACATGAATTCTCATTTCAGAAACCTGGAGTAACTGAATAAAGTCACAGTAAAAAAAAACCTGAAAATAAGAATTTGCTGGGCTAAAATGAGTGTGTGGGGATAAATTACACCATCTTCCTCTTGACTTGCTCTTGTTTAGAGGGGCTTTCTTGGGAGAGGTCCGATACTTGAAACATTGGTTTATGCCTGTTAAATATTACATTATAATTTGCGTCAATTCAAAGCCGGTATGAGATGACGTCTCTCCTGCCTTTCCTCTTCCCTCATTCTCCTAGCCATGAAGTAACAGTTTCTGGACAACACCAACATGCCTTCACAAACCTCTGTAGTGTTTTACAGTCCCAGAACCTGAAAACAACAGTTTTGAGCACAGAGAACAACTGAGGCCTAAAGCTAAGAGAGAAATTTCACAGCATGTGGTTGAAAAAAACCCTAACATTGACAACAGAAGTTCACCAACAGCTCAGGGGGGAACTGTTTCCATGAAGGTGAGCAATAGTGCAAAGGGCAGCATGAGCCTGGGTGGCTAAGGATGCTGAAACAGGGTCTGAGCTACACATGGGGAGGCAACACAGGTTTGGATGTTGAAAGTTTGAATGACAAGAGAAATCTGCACTGAACTTGAAAAAAAACACTTGGGGATGGAGGGTGCCAAGGCTGCAGCACAGCCAGAGTCAACGAGGCCTTTGTAGGTGCTAGTGTCACTGCTCCCCTCCCAACCGCAAGTCAGCCCTGCCTGCTCTTGGATGAAACAAGGGGAGCATCTCCAGCACATCCTGTAATCAGGATGGGCTTTCATAAGGAGTTACTTTTCTTTTTATGGGTATATTCTCCTATGCAGTACCTATATCGTGTGTGGCTTCCTGGAAGCTCCTGGGTTTGCCTTGCCACAGGCAGAAGTCACAGTGCTTATGGGGACACGCTGGCTACGGACTGTAAGGTGGGAAGGTCCACCCTCCATAAGTACCTCCCTCCTTACTCATGATGGTCACTTATATGAGAAAGGTGATGTCTAAGTCAGTTTAGATTAATCCAGCCCTTAGAAACAGCCTCAAGGCTGCTGAGGAATGGCCAACACTGCTGGCAAGTGCCCCAGGCATCTGCCTCTCTGCTCCCTGGGAGCTATCGCTGCTGTGACAACTCTACAGAGGAGAGGATGGCAGAAGAGACAACACAATGGAGAAAGGGCCAGCAAACAACAGCTAAGCAATTAAACAAGCCTAATGATAGTGGGGGAGACCCAGTCCCATCTCTCACCAGTAGGACCATTTGCCCAGTGGGGTGTTCCTGGCCCTCCCTTCCAGCTTTGCTTCTGCTGGGCACTAAGACAGCATCCCAATCCATATCCAGCTGTGCCCCACATTCCCAGGGGAGCTGGGAGCTAAATTCGTGCCTGATCAGAACCTGCACCTCTGTGCTACACAACACCCATGTGTTTCTACAAGGATTTTCAGCTTTACCCATTGCTGTACCTCCCTGCCTTCCCATGCCAGGCATTTGCTCCTGCTTCATCAGCTCCATAGGAGAATTAAACTACAAGGACAGTGGGAGCAGTGGCAACGGTGACAGCAATGGCAGGAACAGTTACAAAATGGTGATGGCAACAAGGTGACAGCCCGATCTTAATCATCCCTGCATCACAAGCAGTGACTTGTGGCTGCTTGGGGACACAATGCTGTATCCTCTTCATAGCACTGACTTCATATTATGCTCTTCTGAACTATTTTTTCCCTGTTAAAGCCTCATGGGGTAGAAAAGACCAGCATTAACTATTAATGTACAATTTTAGTCTAGCTTATATTACAATCAACAAATTGTAATGTTGACACCAGGGGTTTAAAAATGGCTGTAAACATATATGTGCACACTTTAAAGACAGCTCTTGCAAATCTCAGTTTCCCCCTGAGACCTGCATCACTCATCTCCATAATCTGCCCATGCAGTTGCCTTTCCCGAAAGCCCTGTGTCCAGTGGGTGCCTCTGTGGCGTTCCCTTCCCCATGGGGGTCCTTCATTCCCTGAAGAGTCCCCCAGGCAGCAACTGTAGCCATGCAGCTGCTGGGTCTTTCTTCCTACACTCCCCATAGAAAAGAAAGCAAACCTTAGCTTCCAAAACTTAGGACTTGATCACTGATCTCAACACTGAGAGCAATGACTTTATGGCTAATAGGCCTTTGGCACCCATCCAAGCTCCTCTGCTCTGGTCCTCCTGACACTCATTGTGCCTGTAAATGCTGGTTTGCTCCAAGGCTTTTCACTGAGGTATGCACTGACCTCTCTGCAAAGGGTGCAGAGGGAGGCAGGGATGAACCCAAATGCCTTCTCTATCTCAGACCTGCTGCTGCTGCTGCTAAACCCTAAACGCTGCCTTGAATGTCTTCACTGAAGAGCAATTAAATGGATGTTTATTTAGACTCTTCCCGCTCTCTTCTTTTTCTCTAAACCTATAGAAAGTACAGGCTTGAAGAATCGCAGAGCAAAAAAAATCATACTGGCCTAATGTAGGAATTTTACCAGTGATGATTTACCACTGTCTAATTAAATGATCCAGGTTCAGAGGGAAAAAAAGTAACAGTACATTAAGCAAACATTTAATCTAATGCAAACATATTCATACCCAAAATGAAGGCCACCACATAGTTAGAGATCTGTCCCATCCCCACAATGAGAAAGAGCACTGTGAACATCTCCCAGCTGGTGGAAAAGATCTGCAGGAAGCTGAAGCCAGTCTGCACAGCCATTGTCAAAAAAAGGATATTCTTCCTGCCGAACCTTTGGTAAAGAAAAAGATTATTACTGAAACAGCATGTATTTATGGTGGGGGCTATGTAAGAGAGCACACGAGAGAGCAAATATCCAACCTCAAGTGATGCATCTTAGCACAACCTGAAGTTTTGTTCAACTGAAAGAATTTTAATATTTTCATATGCAGTAAAAAATATTAAAATTTCCAAGACCCATGAGACAGAGAAGAAAAGTTATGAGCAGAAACTTCAGGGAGCCACTAGACAGATTAAGGAGACTAGGCAACAGTGCAATAGGGAGACACATGCAGACTGCAAGCCACACACCTGAAAGTTAGGAAATGATGGCTTTTAGGGCTACTGGCATCTATATTTTCAAACACCATTATGCTTTGAGTGTTAGCTTTGCCAGCTGGTTTCAGTCTGAGTTGCCAGACATACTGCACCCTTTCTCTCACCTGTTTCTCTGCATTAAGATTATGTGGCATGTTGTCCTGGAGAGGCAGGACAAGCTCATGTACAGGTTTCCATACTGTGGGCAGAGATGCTGCATGGGCTGCATCGCCTGCTGCCTCCAGCAACCCTTCACTTGGGAAAGGCTTCTGTAGCAGTTACAGGGAAATTGTTCAGAGACAGGCTGAGATCATACCCCTTTACTGACAAAACCCCCAAATAATCCGAAGAAGCTCATGCGGGAAGGCATTAGCCGGGCTCTCAGTGGCTGTGCGGCCACCAGGGCACACACACTTTCTCAAATGCTCCCACTGGGCAAATGGCACCACTGGGATTTAGTGATTATCTCATCTCCCTTTCAAACAGTAACATCAACTGACTTCTGCACTGGGGCAAGGGTTAGGTGATTAAATTCAGATCACATGGAATTTAATGCTGGAGGCTTTAGGATTAAGACTCCCAGTGAGTTTTGAAACCCCTTTGCTAAGCACTCAGAGGAACACTGCTCCCTTATGACATCCTCATTCCCAGAGAGTAGTCAAAGCAGGATCAGAGATCCCACCATAAGAGTATGGACACAGGGCTCAGGGCTGTATGGAGAGCAGAGCAGATACTTGCAGAGGGAATGTATATTCTGCATTGAACACTTGTAAGGCCAAAACCCCAACATTGCTGAGACAATTATCAAATACCTATAATGATTTTTTTACATTTATATCTACTTAGTGAGATGCTATGACAATTGCTATCCATTTTCAGGTTATCTTTTTTCCTTCCTCTCATATGTCCTTACTCTATTTCCAGCAAATGATCTCTCTTATGCAGAGATTCCATTCAAAGGGCAAGCTTCTATCTTGCAGCTCTAACAAGGGATTATCAGTTAATGTGCGACAAAACCCACCATCTTTTAAACTACTAAAAAGGCTGGATAAAGAAACAAATAGGAAGTGGGCTGTGAAGGGAAACCCACTGCATCAATCTGCAAAGCAGCCACATGGGCTCCTTGTGGAGATCAGTCCTTGGACTCTGAAGTGCCCAAGAGACAGAAATCCTTTACCTGGAGTAGATCAATATGGGGTTTTTGAAGAAGCCAGGCCAGTTACCTCATTCTGATCAGAACTCAGAGTACTGGACATTTCACTCCTTTTGTCTCTTAAAAACAAATGCACCAGCCGTGGCCCCAGGTCTCCCCTGCTCTGCCCACGGCATTACCTGTCTGAGAGCTGCCCCGAGATGAAGGAGCCAATGAGGACCCCCACAAAGAAGAGGGAGGTGGTCAGTGGGGCTTTCCAGTCGTCCTCACACACCAGGTTCCACTGCAAGAGAAAGGTCTGTGCTCAGACACAGCCCCAATGCTGTGCCGAGCCTCATCCAGCACAGGGGCTGCTGGTTGGAAACGCACACATTTCCATGCAATGGAATTCTGTTTCCCCATATCCACACTTCCACCCATCACTGGTACAGTTTTCTTTGTCAAGGTCACCGTTGGAACATACTGCTTAAAGCACAGGAAAAAGAAGGGAAAGTGATTGCCTCCCCAGGCAACTCCATGAGGCCAAAACACCAGAAGCTGTCTGACATAGCCCCATTGCCTCTGAAGGGGATGAGCAGCCAGCAATTCCAAACCGGATGGGAGCCCATGTGTGCAGCTCAGGGGCTGCCCTGGACCTGTTTCCAGTACAATCCTCTCATCACATACCCACCAGACCCCTGGACCTGACTCCCCATGGTCCAAGATGCTTCCACCAATGAAACAGAGCAATGGAGAAGGGTAAAGAACCATCCCAGCTAAGCACAGCTTCCAGTTTACCTCGGCCAGCACAAAACCTGCTGCACCTCTATAACTTCTGGGGCTGACAAAACATATGGAAGAAGACGCACAGAATGAAATCTCTTTTCTTGCACTGATGTGTTACCAAATTCATGTTCCACCCCACAACCTGCACCACTAACTTGCCACCCATCACTCACAGCCTCACAACTGCAGCTGGCTGGGGCTGCAGACTTAGGACAGGAGCCGGTGTGGAAACTTCCACTTAAAACTACTCATAACCTCAGACAAGGTTTAAAAAAAATAAAAACAGCATCATGAGCCTCTGTCCACTGAAGTTACAGCTGAACATGTCTCTGCCGAGGCTTGCTCCCTTCCTGGTGACTAATCTCCTGGTTAAGGCATGCCTGCCAGGAGCACTTAGGGAGAGGCTTCAAACATGTCACTCTCAGATGAGATAATTCTACCACAATGGTAAGCTAGTTAGATCACAGATCAAAGTATGGTATAATTTTAATAATTAGCTATGCTATCAGAGAGTGAAGCCACCGCCTGCACCAACAGTCACCCTCTGCTCAGAGAATGGATAGGCCAAGCACAGGCAAAAGCTTGGTGATGGAGCAGAAACCTGCCATCAGAGATGCTCAGGCTCCTCACTCAGCTGCAGGCAACAAGGAGCAACTCTTGTGTTACAGAGACACCCAGGTGCTGTCGGATGGCACCACAAGTCCTGCCAAAACCAAACCACCAGTAAATTGGTGGCTGAGCTTCACTGCTGCTGCAGAACAGGTGGGCAAACCCCAGAACAAGGGGGAAGGTGGTGTGGTTTGATGCCGTTTGCTTTGGACTATAATTTAGGAAAGAGATGCAATCAATGCCTATTTTCAGACAGAACAGAAGTACGCTGCCAGCAGAGGGGATTCAAATATTTCTGCCCTTTGCCCAGCCTGCAAAGTAACATCAGCGACATGACAAAAAAAGAAGTTGAAATTAAAAACACAGCCCATGCCTCTTCCTGAGGAACACACATATCTTCAATGCAGGAACAAGGAGACTTGTGGACTAGAACGTGCTTCCAAGACTTAAATCTGATTAAGAACAGAAAGAACCCTATGGCACCATTTTCTGTAAGGTATTTTCTTGTCCCTGCTGGGAAGGGAGAGGTGGTGAAGTGTGGGCCCATCTGGGCACAGACCGGCACTTATCTGCACTGTGTTTGAGAAGGTGGAGGTTAGCATGTGGGTCAGTGGGGCTCTGGTACATTAAAGGATGCTAGCTGTGAAAAACAGATGCAGGGATATGCTTTACCTGTCAAAGAAAACAGATTTCTGTAAAGAAGGTCAAGCTGTAAAGAAGAAAATCAAGCCCAGTGTTTAAAATAAAGCAAAATTCAGCTATAAAAAACATGGCATTCAAAGTACACTGCTGAGGTCTTTCACCATGTCCTGCTGCACCTGCCTTTCCCCACTCGGGGAAAGCTGTTGACTAACAGCATGGCAGCATTTGCAGCTGATACAAGCTATTGTTAATTATCTGGGTGCTGAGCACCCTGGTCCGGGGCCACTAGCACAGCGCCTGGTCCCGGACCTTCAGACTTGAGTTGCTCGAGGTTAAGGATCAATGTTTTCAAAATGTCTCCATGGTGCCAAAGGCACTTTGGCTGTAAAATAAACCCAGCTAAATAATAACTTGCCCATGAAACTGCAATACCTCCTTGGTGCCAAATGCCTCCTATTCAGGTATTCACACTGCCTTTTCCCATGACATACTGCACACCCAGCAAAAATTCACTCTACAGGGTCAAGTCTTTCAGATTTGGGGGATGTGGTAAACAGCACACAGCAGGTGGCTGTCCAAAGAAGGGTTACTGTCTACAGGAATTCACTGCATTTGACCAGAAAACACACAAGCACATAAAATCCGTCTGACTTTAAGTATACCTGAAGCTGCTGATTGAACAATCCACCTATTTTAGTTCCAGTATCACATGGTACCTGAGCAATACAGCCCTACTCTACAGGTACACCTCGTCTCCCAAATTCCAGCCTTCCATCCCCACAGACACTCGCTCATGAGGCTCATGCCATGGCACTGCACAGTGACCAACCACATATCAACATGGTAAGGTATCACTAGTGCTTCAGTGTATAAGGAAAAGTGAAATGTAGCTTGTTTGACCCCTTCCTCAGAGGCTGCATCCTTCACAGACAGCACCAAGCACACCATGGCTACCAGAGCTACAGCCCAGCCATAGCTGAACAGCCTACAGCTAGAATTTCCAAACTGTCTCTGCTGGGCTAATTACACATTAACCAGAAAATAAGTAATTCTGTAATGTCCCTGGCAAAGCAGACTGGGGAGCAAAGTTCATGTGAGATTCCAAGCAAGGCTTCTGAATGCTAGAAATAGGAGCTACTCAAGAACACTGTTATTAAATCACTTTATTCCCATCGAATCCTTACAACCCTTTCCAACAAGTTTCCAGCTACTGGAAGAGCTAATTCTGGGTGCTTCTGGTAGGAACACTATAGATGGATAAACTTTCTGAAAAACTGAAATTGCTGGAGAAAGTGCCCTGACTGCCCAAAGTGCCTCCCCTGCCAATCAGAAATCACTAATTAACATCCTGAGTACAACCCATTCACATCAGAGGAGAAAACACTAGTGGAGCCTTGTGTAAATGGGTGGGGCTGCAAACCAGGGAAAATCTGAACTTGTTTCCAAGAGTAAAGCTGACGATAAATAACTCAAGAAGTGTTAATTATTCACAGATGGCCCCATCCTGCTCTCTGGGAACCAGGTCCAGCAATGAGACCAGCTCTGCTTGGTGCACAAGGCACAAGCACAGGCACCTCCATGCCCAAGCACAGGGCAGGCTTCCAGGGCTGGGCAGGGCTGTTCTCCACTGATGAAAAAAGCTGTAACAGAACAGAAAAGACCTTCAGATGCCTTCAAACCACAGCAATTCCTATCCACTCTCTTGCCTCTGCCAGTCCCAAAAGCTTCTGGTTTCTGCCTTCACTAACATCACTGCCAGGGCTGGGACAGGGATTGAGCAGGATGGCACAGGTGACAGACCAGTAGCCCCAGTAGAGCCTCTGGCACTCACTCTGTCCTTTGCAGGGGCCTCAGTGTGGTGTTTGGGGTACATGCCATGCCCCAGTGGTGGTGAACAGCTCAGTATGTCCCCAGGGAGCAGTGCTGGGTGACAGCCTGGCTCAAGGGAACTAACTGGATCCTAATGCCTGCTCCTAAAGGCAAAATCAGTGCCTGTCCTTGAGCCTCTAATTCATGTTTGATGTGAGCATCATTACCTGGAAGTAAGAGAGAAGTAGATTAAGTTCCATAAAAGAATACCAATTTAACAGACCCCAGAAGCCTGCCAAAAGGAAAAGGAAACCCTGCAGCCCCTTCATCTCAGTCAAGGAATCACTCTTGACCCCACAATGACTCACAGTTCCACTTGCTCACCATTACACTTACAGCCCCTTTCTTACATCATTGTGGCCCAAAGATCACCCATGGACACATTCACTTTTCCTCATCAACTCCATTTTAAGACCATGCAAATGACTCAGTCTGGGGTTCTCTGTTCCCAGTGTTTAGCATGTCCTCGCAGACCAAGTAACACAGGTGCTGAGCTGGCATCTCCCACTTCCCTTCAAGCAGCAATAATAACAGGATTTAATGCAACTGAACAAATCAAATGAAGTCTATAGCACTTAATCCTGTACCATCAAGTTCTGCTCTTAATTGAGTTCTTGAACTGAAGCTGTTTCTTCACTGAGCTCTTCTGATGGCATGTCCCGGCTTGTCTTTCCTAATACAGAGAAAAACGTTGGGTACAAAAATAAGCATCTCAAATTTGTCTAAACTGCCTCTTTCCAGCATTTAATCAGTGCCTGTTTTCCTTGTTTTGAAACCAAATTCTGCATTTTTGCGAAACATCCATGACAATTTTGAAACAAAACAAGTATCCTTCTTTTCCATCTGGCTTACAGATGGGTACCTGGCACTTGGTTTCCATCTCTGAATGTTCTATTGCCTCTCTGGCATGCCCCAGGCCCCATGGCAAACTCCACTGCTGCATCTCATCTGAATCCTGCACAGAATGCTCTTGTTTGGCATCTGCCAACATAGATTATTTACTGTTCATTAAGAAGAATCACATTTCTCCTCATTTTGCTTAGTTTACTGCCTCTCCCAGAGCAAGCACTGACTCCAAAACAGAGATTACAAGTTCATAGACACCCCAGGATAAACTGACCTCCCTCTGGCAGTGTGAGTGGCATTGTCTGTGCCAGTGGTGGCCACCAGGCACCCGCCATGCAGCTGTGCCAGCCTGTGGGTTATGTGGGCAGTGGCCATGCCAGCCGGGCATGTGGGCAGCAGCCAGGCTGCTGCTTCAGTTTGCCCATGGCCAGGAACAGGGCAAGCTTCTCATGCACCCCTGCCTGGAGTTGATATCGTGAGGGATCTCCAGCAACTGACTACTAGTGCCAGCACAAATGGCAAGTGTCATGTGTGCCACTGACTTCCCTTTGAGGAGGTGACAGGAGGCTGACATCCTCTGCCCACATCCTACCTGCCTGGCATGTGGCTAAGCCTATGTCTGCACACTTCTAGCACAGACCCTCCTCCTGTGTCCTCAGGGCACAGACTCCTCACCTCATCATCAGAACCTTTCCTGGCTGTGCCATCCTTCCAATTTTTTTTTGGTGGCAGATGTTGCCGCTGAGTCACAGGGACTAGTGAGGACGGATCCACACCCATTCCTTGTCCTGCACACCGAAGGTGAGCCATCAGTGCGTGAGGAGAGTGGCCCTCGGCTACCTGAGGCACGCTTGGCTGAAACGGAGCCTGCCAGCTGCCATTGCCTGGCATGAAGGTGAGCCCATTATTCCGTGAAACGCCCTACACAACGTAGAACAACAGCAGCACTCCTGCAGCTTCAGAGGAATAATTTTCCTTCTCTAATGGAGCTCCACACTCCGTGCCAGCGTTACACAACAGCATGTCCCTGCCACCACACCATGGCATGGCCAGAAGACCCAAACAAGTGCTTATATTACCCGGCACCGCTGATGTTCCCACACTCTGTAAACAAATGATGCCACTGCAGAGCCTTACAAACCGACCAGACACCCCGGCTGAAGCCAGGTCAGGTTCCCGCAGGAATGACCACGGCACCTGCCTCGCACCAATCCCAGCACTGACGGCCACGGAAGCCACTGGCATTCCAGGGTACGGGGCCAGGGAGGGTCCACTCTGCTCTAGCCCCAGCCAGGCTGGGTGTGTGTTTACCTGAACGTGTCCATGCCCCCATTCAACGCTGCACTGAGGACGAGCAATTCCATCCCATAGAAAATTTACCGGGATGGTCAGCGTGCCGGGCTTCAATTTTCAGCCTCTGCCTCCCCCTCCGCACAAACCTGTCTCCGAGTAAAACAAGCTAGAAAACATAGCTGGGATGGCGAGGGCGTGCGGCTCCTTCGTCAGCTTTTACCTCTCGCATCCCTCCCGCTCCTCGCAGCATCGTGCTCCCCCGGACTCCTTTCCACAGGCACTCCACCCGCTGGTTCCTGCTCCCTGTTCGCCCTCCCCCAGGCAGAATGACAGGCCCCGGCACAGCTCGAGGTAGGGATGTCACCGCGGCCGCACACCTCAGTGACGATGGTGGAGCGATAGACATCGCGGCTGTACTCCCAGCCGTCCAGGCACGGCTCCTGCTCCAGCGCCTCCAGCTCCACGTCGGAGCCGGGTCGCAGCCCCAGCGCCGAGAAGTTGGCGAGCGCGGCCAGGCGGTAGCGGCGGCAGCGGCTCGGCACCTCCTGCCCGCCCCGCAGCTCCAGCGGGATGCTAGCGTTGCGCCACTCGCCGCTCAGGTTGGCCCCGCGGGGCACGACGCAGCGGTGATCGGGGGTGCCGGCCAGGAACACGACCGACATCCCGTTGAAGCCATTGGGAATGATGCTGGCGCTGAGCAGAAAGAAGACGAGGCGCTGGAAACGTCCCCACTCGCCCAAGAAGGCGGTGGCCGCATCGTAGTCCCCCATGACGACCGCGGAGCTACGCGAGTCTCCCGCGGAGTTGGCCTGCGAGGCTCCGCCCCCGCCCGGCCCAGCCCCCGCGGGGCGGTGCGTCCTGGCCCCGCGGTCCCGGCCGGAGGGGACTCGGAGAGCTGTGCTAGCCCCGGGCTCTGCTGACCCCGCCTCCCCGCGGCATCCCTAGAGCCTTCCCCCGGACATCGCTTCTGCCTCGCCGCCGGCTCCGGAGCTTTCCTTTGGAGGCGTGTCCCGTTTTTTTCCATTTATTTGCCTGGGCAGCCGCGGCCGGAGTGGAGCGGGTGGTGCCGGTACCGGCAGGGCGGGACCGGGCGGCTGCCTCGGCAACAGCTGCCGGTGCGAAATCAGCGCCCGGTGGGAGCGCGGTGATGGCCCCGCTGCCCCCAGCCTTTCCCGAGCCCTGAATCTCTCCTTTCGGGGACCCAAAACAGGCTACCCCCTGTACTGCTGCTGCAAGGTGGAAGCACAGCTTCGTACCATCCCCGCGGGAGCGGAGCATAGCTGGTCATCACGAGAACAGTTAATGGACAGGGAACCGGAACAGCGAGCCATCAGCTGGAAGCTGGCAGGGGTGCTGGAGCCGGCAGGGTATCTCTCTCCAGATCATGCCACGAAAGGTAGCGACGTCAATAATGAGAGCCCTCCTACACACTGGCACAGAGAAAAACAAGGACCAGATACAGCTTTAGGAATCGAGCGTTCTCACAGCCCCAGAAATCCCGTCCGTAATGCAGCCCAGTGCTTTTTCTCAGCAGTGTTTACTCTCGGCAACAGACAAGGTCCGCAGCGTTTGCTTAAGGAGCCTGTAGCAGCTCTGGCCTCGGGAGAGGAGCTTTTTATATTCCCATCTCCTATTCCTGCTCTACACGTGACTCTGGCATTGCCTGCAGTCGGATACGTGGATAGCTGTCAAAGCCATTTCAGGAATCTGAACAACGCTGTCATCTTCTGAAATAACTCAGAGAGCACTCAGAAACCCCTTAGTGTCTAAAACAAAGCAGAGTGCTTGCCCTGCTCGGACAATACGGCTCCCTGGAGGTGTGAGCAGGGTGCCCGTGTCGGGCTGTGCCCAGACGAGGATGCCCTTGCCGGCGATGGGCGAGGGCAGACTGGAAAGCATCGCTCCAGCGGAGATCACAGAGGGCGACGTGGGAGTGTGAGAAGGAAGCACGGAGTGGGAGCGATGGCTCGGCAGTGCTTCGGGAGGAGAAGCAGATGGCAACGTTTATCTGGCCAGGCTGCTGCTGCTTCGGATATGGGATGAACACGTCACGGGAAGATTCAGATATCTCCTCTTTGGAGAGGACATCCTCATGCTGGGCCTGGTCTACTGAACAGTCTAAGCTGTCCCCAGTGATAAGAGCAGGGTGGGGGCCAGTTGGGACAAATCAGGGGTTCCCAGGCAGCAGCAGGCAGCATCCCTCCACCTGCTCTGCCCTGAGGCTGTGCAAGAACCATAGTAAAGAAATGCAATGCATGCCTGCTCCCTTGAGGAAATTAGGGTTGTGGAGTGTATTGTCTTAATTAATTAATGTTAATGCAATCTTAGTAATTATTCAGTCAACAGTAATTTTTTACAGAGGACTAATTGGCAGAGCTCAGAAATAACTGGTTAGGCTGCAAATTTAGCATATCAAAAGTAAGTGGCAGACATGGACTCAGTAAGTGGTAGACGATGTGTTTTATTTATCTGGTTATTTATGTAGATTTATCTGGTTCACAGATGCATCCTTAACATATTAAAATTTCACGTGTCTGACATGAAAACACCACAGGGTTTTCTCTTATATTGTGAACCTGCATAAATTAGCAGTTACAGAAATCCCTCGTGTTCTAGCCAGTTCTGCCACAGCACCACAAGCTCTTGCCGCAAGCACCATAGGCCAGAGTTTTGCTGGGTGCTCCCCAGCTTGCAAACCCCACTTGTGATCCAGCATCAGGATGCTTTAACCCAAGCATGGAGATTATGAAAACCACATGGAAATGGTGGCCCTGGAATGGCTTGGACTGTTGTGGAACAAATTCACTGTAGGGGAAGGACCAGTCCTAGTTCTTGCAACTGACCCTTCTGAAAGAGGTCAGTGCATGTGTCCAGAGAATGGCAATGAAGCTGAGGAAGGAGCTGAAGCACAATTCTGATGAGGAGCAGCTGAGGGAGCAGGAGGGGCTCTTATGGGAGGCTCGGTGGGGACCTTGTTGCTCTCTACAACTCCCTGAAAAGAGGAGGTAGTGAGGTGGAGTTTGGTCTCTTCTCCCAAGGAACAAGCAATAGGATGAGAGGAAATGGCCTCAAGTTACACCAGGGGAGGTCTAGGTTGGATATTAGGGAAAATTTATTCATGACACTGTCACACACAGTGGTGGAGTCACCATCCCTGGAGGGATTTAGCACATATGAAGATACAGCACTTGGTGACATGGTTTAGTGGTGGGCTTGGTAGTTCTGGCAGCTTTTTTCACCAAAATAATTCTATGGTTTTACCACAGCCTTATAAAACACACTTTCAGCTATTAGACAAAGACCAGTACGTGGGAAATGAGGTCAGGGAGACTCCTTTAAACTGAAATCAGACACCCAGGAGCCGGCAGAGCAAAGGAGGAATACTTCATTATAGGGAGAGATGGAACAAATCTTTGAATGGCTGCGACACCACCTCTGGTGCAGGCACTTGGTTCTTGTGGAAGCAGGAAGCTGCGCCAATGGCTTCTAGATGCCACAAGCTGCCACCATCTGTGGAGAAGCCCAGCTCCTGTTCATGTGCAGTTACATTACCCTCACCCAGTGTGACACTGTACCACTGCAGGCATCAGAGCTCCTGCTCTGCTCCAGAGTGGGGTGGTACTGCCCACAGCAGCTCTGCTCTTTCTGCTAGGGCAAAGCCCCTTTGAACAGATCCTCTGCTGTGGTGGGACAGCTGTGCCACTCTCCCAGTAGCCATCTTGAGAGCTTGGAATTAAGAAAGCACGTGATAATTTAGAGTTCTGTGGATTGCATAGCACTTGGATCATGTGGAAACTTGCTTATCAGCAGAGCAAAGCAAGACCCATTTTCTATGTTAGCCTGCAGTGTGTCCTCCAAGGGGCTCTGTTCCATGTGCTGGAGCTCTCATGACACCCTGCTGGAGTGTGGTACAGCCCTGCTCTGCCCAAAGCCCTGGCCTTGCCTTCCTTCCTGCCTGCCTGCTGCCCACCCTGGAGTTGGTGATCACATCCATCAGGGTCACATCCCAGTGGACCAAGAGCATCTGGGAAAAAGTTATCTTTGGCAGCCTTTAAAAAGGCTCTTGACTCATCTCAGCTTTTCTGCTCCCTCAGCAATATAGTGCAAGTACCCCTGGAACAGTGCCAAGAGTTGCCTAATGCTCACTTGAATCCATCTTGGGGAACTTGGAGCTCTTAGGGGCATTATGGCCATCACTTCCCGGTTTCTGGTAGTGATGAATGAACTTCTCTCCTCCTAAGCAGAGCCCAGCAGACAAGCATTTGGTGTGAATGAGTTTTCATCTTTTTTGTGGTAGGAATCCTGTAAAAGAGATAAGAGTAAGGATGCCTGTCTTTAGCACATGTGTGAGGATTTGGGATAAACCCTCCCAAAGGCCACCTACTCAAGTGCAATCAGCTTTCCCAAGGCTAACCACTGCTCACAAAGGACTTTAGTAATTTCACCTGGAGCAATGTCGCTCCAGCCAGGTAAGAGACATTGCTTTGGCCCTGGCGTGTGTTGGCCCTTTGAGACCATCACACGCTTCCTCTGCAGCAGGAGCAGGTGCATTGAGGCAAACACGTCCTGCTTCCCTGGCCCCCAGCCTTTGGCTCAGAGCTCAGTGACATGGGTCAGGGCTGCATCAGAGCAAGGAATCACCAGAGGTCTTGCCAGAGAAGAGACGAGATGCTCGAGCCCATCACTACGGTGTAAACGACCTCTCCCGGAGCGATCATTGCCAGAGGTTTCACGAAGCGCTGCCCTCTGGGTGGATTTGGATGTTCTCGCTCGGGAACCTCCTCACCATGCCGGGACTCCTCACAGAGCTGGCTCTTGTCCCATCCTGATCGAAGCCGCTGGCTATTTCAGTTTTCATCACTAGATGGAGCAGGAGACAGCACAGCGCCCAGATGGAGCTCTGCCTTGCCCCATGGCCCTACACCCAGACAGCTCCTCTGCCCCTCATACACTCCCCACATCCTTTATAGACCCCTGCATCCTAGGCACATCCATTTACCACTATCTCTGCTACAGATTCCATACATTCTTCTGCACATCATGCATCCGGTGCCCTCCTTTACATCCCCTGCACTCCCCCAGATGTTGGGAAAACCCCTGGGACATGCTGCCTGGGGAGCCGGGATTCTCCATTCCAAGGACAGATTAGACACCTCTTGGGAGGGTCATGGGTGTCTGGTGCTGCCTGGGGACAGGGGCAAGGTGTGGGTGGCCTCCCGAGAGCCCCTCCAGCTGGATTTTCCAGTGATGGTGTCCATGTCCCGCTGGTGAGCCAAAGACCCCCCAAACCATGGTCCCATAGTGCCAGCAGTTTGCGTTTCCTCAGAGTCCATCAGTTTGAGGACACACTCATCACTGGCCTCCTGGAACCCTTCAGGTTTGGGAGTGAAGAACTAAGGTGTTTCTTCAGAAAATAGTTATTAATAAAGCCAAAAGCTTGAACCAGGCTTGAGCAGTATCTTTGCAAAGTGAAGTGTGACCCTGTGCACATCAGCTGCCCTGAAAGCGGTACTGGCCCCAGCCCAGGCCCTTCCCACTGGGCTCTCTGCACAAGCAACTGCTTTAGGACTACCTAAAAATTCAGAATATTTAAGTGTCCTGGTGGAGAAGCTGCTCCCGGGATGGAAGAGCTCTGAGAGTGTTTGCTGGGGAGAAACAGAGACAACTAACTTGTAGATAAATTTCTTTAGAATCAGGAGCAGTTTTCTGGGTTTTACTATATGTGTAGGGAAGATTTTTTTCCTCCCTAGAGTAAAAAAAAATAGCTTCTTTTGTACATGAGAAAGGGAAGAGAGGGAACTTTTCCAAAGAGCCTTTTTCCCTCAGTCCCCTTCCTATGGCACAGGACATTTATCCTCAGAGAAATGGACAAGCTGAGATTTTTTGAGTCCCTGGGGCAGACAGGCAGTAACAAAAGCAAAGTTAAACAACTCCAAACAAAAGCTGCAGCAGAACAGGGGTGTGGTGGTGGAAATAATGCCTGGCTAAGTAGGAAACTTCAATGATGATACATGGAAAATGTTAAACAATTAAAACTTGCATCAGCCTGGCCCTAGTCCCACCTCATTTAGTTAATACATGCTGCACTTCATCAGGGTGAAGCTTACACCTCTTTTTTTCTAAAGAAGAGAGGAGGCTCCTGGTGTTCGGCTGGTCAGAGCAGCTGTGTGGGCAGCAGAGGGTCTGGGGGCCTCAGTGCTGCCCAGGCTCTCTGTACCCTCAGTCTCACAGTGGGGATCACTTCAAGGGGCTGAAGCACCCCAGCATCAATGCCCAGGGCAGAGAGGCTGGGGATGGTGGTGGCTAAAGCATAGAAACACATCCAACCCGTGTGCATTCAAGGGTGAATAGAAAAACCACTAACTGGAGAGTCATAACCATATTAATTATTTGAATATGTGCACTAATAAGACTTAGAGCTATATAGACTCACACTATGGAAATCTTTTCTGCCACATGCAGATCCTCAGAGGTTTTGTCTTTTAAATGTTTTAGGTACATACAGACAACAATTTGCATATATGAACACTTGCCAAATAAAACCTTTTAGATTAAATATTGGAGGCACTTACCTCACATGCCTTCTGACTTTCCCATACACCAGTGATTTGAATCCCAATCAACTATTAAAACCAGACCCATTGAGACTGAGCTACAGAAGCAAACATCCCTCTGACACAGCTTCTAACCCCAGCCTGCCCTCGTCTTCCAACCCCTCACACTCCTCCTACCTAGCAGGCTTCTGTACTCCAAGGGTCAGCAATAACCTCTCCTTGGGAAGAAGGCCCAGATCACTCCAGCAGTGACAGCAGTAACACCCGCAGCACTGCAGAGCTGTGGATTGCAGTCTGATGACAACCTGGGACATCAGGTGGGAGAAGGTTCCTTTGGAGTGTCGCTGTGGCTGGTTAAACACTACCAAAACCACTAATTCATAAGCCTTGTGCAGGGGCAGATGCAGCAAAGCTCTGGACCATCACAGGATGAGCTGGGTCACACTGATGGAGAAGAGCCAGGCACTAGTGGGGCATTATGTAACAGGCAGAGACACAGTGGCCTTTCCCACCTCCCCACCTGATAGGATGCAGGATCCCAGGAAGGTCTCAAGTTAAAAAAAACCCACATGAACTCCCCCCAAAACACAGGCCAAACCTCAAACAAGTTCTCAATGAAATGTGAAAAGCAATTCACATTTGCAATTCATATGGATATGCTGTTCCTATCTCCAAGCTGCTTTTTGAAGTTTTTCCAGTGTCCTTCTCACCTGGATGCCAAGGGATCCCCACACATACAGACCAGGAAAAGGCCAAGTGATGTGAGACAAAACTCATAATACAATTTTATTTTTTGTTTCATACAAACAGTACCCTCCCCACATTTTACAGAGTTTAACAGCATTATCTGGTGACAGAGAATGTGGCACTCACTTGTGGCTGCTCCTGCAAGCCTCACAACAGGTATAGGGTGGCCTGGAGCCAGGAAACCATGTGCCCTGGGATAGGCCTGTGTGAGGCAGCTCCAAGCTCTGCAGGGGGATCAGGTGAATTGATTACTCCTAAGAAAGGGTATCATGAGATGCCATGTAGAAATATTGATTTGAGGGAACTTGGGATCAAATTAAAAGAACAGCTCCGTGCCCAGCATTCCCAGTGCTGTACCGGTGTGGCAGCCAAGGAAGACCACCAAGGATGCCCTGGCAGCAGCCTGCTCAGCTGAGTGTTTAAAATGAGGGCAATGAACCAACTTACAAACTTCTTGGTGTTCCCTGTATCAGGGCTGCAGACTCCTGGCATCCTGCAGGACATGGCCACCACTCAGGTAGAGTCAAACGGGGACAAGAGCCCCAGGGAGTGACAAACAGCACCACTGGCAGCTCCAACTGTCTGCCTGGAAAACAGGGAAAAGCATCCTGTGCCATTCATGTTGTGAGTTTTCCATCATGCAGCCGAGCTGTCTTCAGTCCTGGATAGGGATTAAGCCTGAACTCTCAAGCTACAGGCACCAGAGCTCAACCTAGCAATGTTTAAGGATAACAGAGGAATTCAGAATAAATGTTTCTGACAAGGACAACCTAAGGAGCTCCAAGCAGAGCCCTGCAAACCAGGGCAGTAATGCTTCCCACCTGATTACCATGTCTCCCCATTTAAACTTGTCCTAAAATTCCCCTTCAGAGGGTCCACTTGACCAAGCAAGGCCATGCAAATACAAGAAAAACATGGTTCAGCACTGTGATAAAAATTTCCACATTTCTTGTACTTTAATAATTAAAAATTCCTGATGGCAGAAGGAGGGGGAGGTGGATGTCCTGCTGCTAGCAGGAATGCACACAGCCAGCATCCCTGTGGTACCCAGCTGGAAGGAGCCCGGGGCTGCTGAGAAGCTGTGGGGCACAGGGCAGGAGTTGCTGCATCCCTGTAAGGCACTGCATGAAGAGGTCTAGATGGAGACTAGTAACACTCTAAAATCCCTTCTGGGGTGCAGAACCTGTAGGAAGAAATTACCTGCTCAGCCCCAACTAGGATCACGCTCTCAACCCTCCTCCAGTCCCAAATTTTCCCTCTTAGGGAGAGCCAGGAGGGGAAGGGCAGTTTGCCCATCACCCCATTTCTTATTTTCCTTTTCCATGGAAGGAAAGCAAGCACAAGCATTTCTTTTTCTCCTTCACATCCTTCCTCTCTCAAAATGAGGAAGAAGAAGAGTGAGTCTGTTGCAAAGCAGAAGTAACCTCATGGTACCAAAGACACAGCTCCCATCACCTTGCACAGCAGTACCCAGCAGCTGAGCAACTCAACTCTCTCTCTCATATTCCTCCAAGTACTAACATGAAAGCCCCCACATTTCTTTAACAAAGCAACATTTCAAGATCCACTAAGTCTTTTCCCTGTCAAATAAAGTGGATGATGGACCTGGCTGAAAGCATAGCCTTGGGAGATGGGTAATAAATACAGTCCTGCTGCCCAGGGACTTGGGGCTCACCCAAGTTCCAGTTATTCCCTAAGTGCCTGGAGGGATTTTATCACTCCCTCTCTACTGGGAGGCAGACCCAGATTGCAGCAATCTGAGGATCTAGAAATAAAGGACTGCAAAATTATAGCAATAACTGGGGAATAGTCACAATGGCCAAAGCAAAGGTATCTGTGGGCAGAAGTGTAGGAGGTGGGGATAATCAAAGGGTGCTCCAGACTACTGTAGTGTCCTTTCAAGGTGTGCTTGAGTGATTAGATGACAGAACAATTGAATTAGGAGTAGAAGAAGGAAGAAAAAAGCCTCATCACACAGTCAGTGTGGAGATCTCTTGAGAACTTGAATCAGTCCATGTCAGCCTCAAACTGCACTGCCCTGGTCCAGGGAGTTTCACTGTAATTACTGCTTTAAGAGACCACACTTCCTTGGCACATCTGCTGGGATGCAGCTGAGTGAGGCACTCACTGGTATTGTCCTGACTCTCAGGGGTTGGTTTTTAATCACTGGGGCAGCCACAGGACAGGAGATTAGGGTCAGACATAAAAGACAGCTTCTTTTGTTAAAGTGCCTTATTTTCTTCGAGCTTTTAAAACATCCTCTAAAACATCTTCGGTAGAAGGAGGGCACAAAAAGAAAAAAAAAGGAATACAGGTTTTATATGAAAGAGTAGAGAATTAAATCAATATTTACACAGATCTTGGATAAGATTATGGCACAGACTAATAACCCAACAAAGCAAAAAGCAGAGTGTCAAAAAGAAGGGAAAAACCTGTTTGAATGCTTTCCAACACCATTGCCCAGAGATCTCGAGTGTAAACGGTTTTATCTAGGAAAAGGCATTTTAACTTGGGCTTTGGTAATCGGGGTTGATTACAGCCCCACTGCTCACAGCTGGTGAGAGGACATGGGTGGGCGCACGGCCTCTCCAGAGCACAGCCCAGGCTTAGACGAGTTCAACTTTAGCGTTTGGGTAAACAGCCACCACATCATATCCCTCGGGGGGCTTAACCCTCTCCTTGGCGTGCGTCTCACAGTACAGCTGCTCCTCAATGAAGAAATACCCTCTCTGCTTCAGGTTGAGGCCACAGTCATTGCACATGAAGCACTCAGGGTGGTAGAGTTTGTCCCGCGCCTTGACAATGGTGCCCCTGGGAGAGGTAGGAAAAGCTCAGGTGAGGTGGAGAAACAACAAGCATGAACAGCTTCTCCTGCTGCCTCAAGAAGCAGCATGCAGGGACATGTAACGGTGTTATCAGGGGTTCTCATCCCAACATCTCAGCCCACCCAAAGCTACCACCTCACTCCAGGTGTGGCTTCACTATGCTTCTGCGGGAAGGGATGCTCCACACCTGGCAGCACTGCTCCACAGCTTAATGCAAAACAGAGCCTTAAATATCTACACTCAGCCTGGATCTGAAAATCAGGAGCCAGCATCCTGCAAGGACTGGGGCTGTGCACTTGCAGGCACTATGATTTGTGGAGCAGAGACCCTCAACTCACAGCACCAGCAAGAACACGGTTGCAGGCATTTGCAGAGCTCACACTCAGCCAGCAAATCTGGCTTGAGCAGGACATAAATTACAGCAGAACATAAATTACAACAGGTCAAATTACAACAGAACAAAGCAGAAAAACACCTATACCTTCTGAAATAAACATCCATCTGTCAGAGTAACTCTTCAACAAACAAAACAGCTCTCTTCTTCCCACCAACCCCTGTAAGGCAGTGAAGGAGTGCCAGTGCCGTGGTGCTATTCATAGTCCCTGGTGGCTACTATGATAAGCAGGGCAGAAACCATCCCATAAATCATCCCTTGTGAGATTCCCTTAAAAGGGGCAATCGAAACTGTATTGCTCAGGTTTAGATATGGCTAGAAAAAAATAGAAAGCGATTCAAGGTATTCTCCTATAAATTCCAACCCATGTGCCTGGCAGGACTCAACCCAGCCGTGTCCCAGTGTCACCGTCCCCACTGCACCAGGGGCTTCAGTGAGGCACGACACTTACACGATCCCATTCCTGCAGCGGGTGCACTCGGGAAGCATCTGCAGCCCAGACATGGGACCACCAAGCTTTGGCACCGGGGGCTTGATGTTTCGGGGGTTGCTCAGTTTGTCGAGTTTTTCACCTGCCAAGAATTATAAAGACACAGATTGAAAACCTGGCCTCTCAGGGCTGGTTTTTTTCCTCTTCTTCTTCCTTCTTTTTTTTTTTTGTCTTTTCCCTTACGGAGTCAGATGAGTCTCTGCCTGTCGTAACAGGATCTGCAACTTCCTTGGAAGTTCCAGGACAGCACCAGCTCAACAGACATGGACCTTGTCAAAATGCAAAGCAGCTGTGATCTAGAGGTGTGAGGTTAATTTGGCTGTAATACTACTTACTGAGTTAAGAATAATAAATAGTGAAGAGCTCAGAACCTCTCCCCCTTGCAAAAAAAAAGAAAAAAAAAAAGGTTCCATCACACCAACATTTCAGGTGCACTTGGTAGATCCACCATCTCTCAAGGAGATAGAGATGAAAGCCTTTCAGAGAATGAGGCAAATTGAACCAAACAGTAATAGAATCACATGCACTTTTCTTCCTAGAGCATGCATTTAAGCTCAAATAATCTAAATCAAAATATTGTGATAGAAGATAAGGTCTTCTGAGGCACCAGGCCTCCTTTCCTGAAGGTCCAACAACAGGAAAGGAAGCAATGAAGATTTGGTGCATATGAACAATATCATACCAGAGTTTTCAGTGTTGCTGCCCCCACTCTCTACCATCTACCATCTGCCCTCAGATTCTGGACAACATTAACATGCTTGTTGCCTATCCCTGGGATACTTAAAAACTTCCAGTATTGACTGCATGGTTTTCCACGGCTGACAACTGACTGGTCTGTTTGGCATATATCAATCTGTGGTTCCTCCGTGATTGCCTAAGGTCGTAGAAAGGAAAAGCTCATGAAGAAGGACCAGCTGGCTCACAGTTTGGAAAAGCAGCAGAGGAGGTCTTGGATGAAAAAGTCATTCTCCAGAGTTCTAATTTGCCACACTCCCTGAGCTACCAAGGTGTTTCAGTCCAGGGTCCATTGTAAACATGTGCTTCAAGCCCTGATGCTCAGAAAGTCTCAGTAGGTCACAAGCACTTTCTGACTGAGGTATCTGCACATACTCTGTGCCAGTTTTGGTAGCTTCAAAGCAAAATCCAGTGTAAGCACCTCCCATGGCTCCAGGAACATCTCTGCTGTTCCTAAAGGGAACCTTTAGCACCTGAAGCCTGATGCATCATCACTGCTGGTTGCTCACTGACCCTGGGCAGGGTCACAGGATAGATACATTTTGAAGGGCGTTACTCAGAAAAGCTTCCTTCCATGGATAGACCTCTGCTCCCCATCCAGTGTCTCTCAGGAGTGCTTATTGTCCTGGGCCCAGATGGGAAGGAGGGTGCACAGCTGACTCATCCCCTGGGGTACACAGGCACCTTCACACCACAGCCCTCCTCTCCAGCCATGGCTCTAACACAGAGGCCAATGCTGCCAGCAGTTCCAGCCAAGTGGGTAAAACCAAAAGGACCAACTTCCCACCAGATCACACCTCCTCAAAACACAATACGGTGTTTGGCAATGCCAAGAGCTTTGATACATGCAAGACTGCCTGCCCAAGAGCAGAGCAGGGCTACTCCACCCCAGGAGTTCCCCCAGTGTTTGGCTGGCTCCAGCCAAGCCCCTTGTTGAATACTTCCTTTGCCTTGCTGGGAATAAACTGAAGCAACTGCTCAAGCTGTTGGCTTCCCTCAGCATGAGACACAGTGTGCTTGGACTAGACATGCTCATCTGCCAACATTTAACAGTTAAGCTGTCACTGCCTCTCATGCAACATGCTTGGATAAGCTGCTTTAAAAAGGAAAGAAGGGGGGAAAAAAAAGGAAAAGGGATTTTACAGCAAAATGAACCCTGCAGAGAAGGCTGCTTCCCACCTTCCTGAACTGTGGATCATTTCCTACTATTTACCAGCCCAGTCTCATGGTGATTTATGGTCTTCAGCAGGGCAGCAAAATGCTTTAACTCCACAACCTCAACCATGCCATCCTCATTATGGCTGGAGTGTTTGTCTTTCCTGGGTCATGGGTGCCTATGAAGGTGGGCACTGCCATTCCTCCAGCCTCCACCTCAGCACAAAGCATTGCTCCCTAAGAGTGTGGGACAGGGCTAAAATGCTTCCGGTAGAAACACATTCCATATAAGACAGGTTGTTGTCCAAGACACTCGGCTCCTCAGGAGAGGAGAGCTTGACTTTAAAAGGACAATGTAGAGCAGGCTCAGGTCAAAATGTGTAATTTTAGGCTTAAGAAAAAAGAAGCAGGGATGGCAGCTGTAAAACAAACCCAGCAGGAACACTTGGGATTGAAAACGTGCTGGAACATCAGTGAGCTTCATGCCAAGCAGAAATGCTTTTTACTTAATTTATCACCTCTTGTGAAATAAATAGCGTTGGAATGACCAAGGCATGAGTGAGGCTGTGCCTGCAGGCACTCAGACATCCCTTCCATGCTACTGAGAGGGAGAGGGAGGATGGTAGAACCCAGGTGACAGTGACTGCTCCAGCTTGTCTCATACTGGCTGGTACCTGAAAGCAGCCTCTCAGGCTCCAGTCGAGCACACGGTGTTGCACCGGTGATGGGTTAGTGCCAAGAGAATGCTGATGAGCACACATCCAGGACTGGCTGGAGAGTCTCAGGATGTGAGGACTTGTCCTGGCATCTCTTTGTTCCCCATTCCCCTAGTCCTCAGCCTTGTCTTTGTCTGTTCCTCTAGCATGGGGTTTCTGCCAGCCCAGGGCTGCGGGATGCAGGGGAAGGCAGGAGCAAACCAGCAAAGCTTGACTTTTGTTTCCTTTCCCTGGCACAGAGAAGGGAGGAAGGCAGCAGTGTTACTAATTGGGATTAGCACAGTCACTTCCCATTTGCTTCTTCCTAACGAGGAGACTGGGGAAGCAGCAGATTTGTCCTTGCTCTTGGTGAAGGACTGGAAGGTCCAACTGGGGCCTGCATTTAACATCAGTTTTTCTGCCAATCCAGGGGCCATAATACTAATATAAAATATAATAATACACCCAGTGCTTCTGAGGTTGATCCTGTTTCATGCTTTGCAACTATGGCTCAGTCCCACTGAGAAGACAAATACTGGTGGAATTCCATGATGATCAGAAGTTACCTGCAATTGTGCTTCTTGTGAAGCAAAAACCAACATCCTTCTAGTCAAAGAACAGACTTCTCCAACATTTTAGACAAATAGAAACTGAAGTGCAACAGCCCAACTCACTACCTCCCACAGCTCCATAATGAGATTTACAGCAGCTGGTATTTTCTCATAAAATATACGTTCCTGGATTCACATGACTGGAGTATGGGGCCCTGGGAAGGAAGCAGAAAGAGGAGTCTTGCCCTAATGACTGTAAAGCAAAGCCTAAAAATTTGAACATAAAAGCCCCAATGGACTTAAGGTTGAAAGGCAGATAAAAAAGAAGCTGAAATGTATAGATTGGGGATCTTATTATTTAATGTGTTAATGACATGGGCAGGAAGCTGTGACAGACCTGAGAAGTGAGCTAAGAGTTCTTGATCTCTATCCCTGCCTTGCTGAGGACCATCCCACATCTTTATGCAAATGCCATTTAGTTAACCAGATCAGGTTCTCCAGCAGTGATCTTACACAACTGTTTAAGGCCATCACATTTCATAAACCATCTCAGAAAACAGCTGCCACACTGGTTGCAAATCCAGCTTTCACAAGGTGCTCAAGTTAGACACAAAATTTGGTAAGCCAGAGTATGTGAAACACTGACGTGAAGTCTGCCATCCTGGTGGTCTCCTCACAGGAGGGTGCTTGGGTGCCAACCTGCTTACCATTCTCACCGGCCTCCAACATGCCCTGTAAGTACCGGAAGGATCCAGACTGCTTTGGCTCTGAAATGGGTTTTTCATAATCCTGAAGCATCTTGTAGACATCCGACTCCACATCAATCCCATTTCTGTTCCGTGGAAGAGACTTCACAGGGTCAATGCTGTTTTAAAGCAAAGAAAGAAAGGTTCAAGTCAAACAGAAACAGCTACTGTCAGCTCGTCATGGAGGTATTGAAATGTCCACATTCCCACAGACTCAATTAAGCACCTCTGTTCCCATGTGTTTCCCTGCCTGGAGGTGTGTCTGGCTCAGGAATGGCTGCTGAACCAAGGAGGTTACACTTGTTCCCTGTTGGGCTCCAGTTGAGCAACACAGTGAGGGCTGGCCCAGTTACCCAATGCCTTCAGGAAAGGGGACAGCTGCTTGCAAATGCTGTAAATTGCTTTGCCACCTATGGAATTTATTTAAAAAAAGGGAAAAAACATGCATTTCATTAACTATGTAGGGCATGCACCCACCCCTTGTAAGGGCATTTGGAGAGTGTGTGCCAGGCAGGACAGCAAAACTCCTCACTGCTCACAAGTGCCTCCTGTGAAGCTGGTGTTACTGAAGGTACATCACAAACACAGCCCACAACTTAATTGAGAAAACCACCCCACAAGGGAGGGGGACACTGAGGCTACCTTGTAACCCCCACCTCCAGCCTTCAGCCTGGAGCTGCTCTTGGTCTGTATGCGGAGCATTTGAGATGCACAAACAACAAATAGCAATTTAAACCATTATTCCAGTCCAATATGTCAAAACGTGAAAAGCATGGTCTGGAATCAAAGATATTTCAGATACATGTTTAAATGTCCTGCTGAGAAGAGCTGAATCCAAGTGCTGTTGTGCTCCAGAGGCTCCAACACACAGCACAGATCCAGGGGAAGGCGCTCTTCTTCCTTTTTATAGAGAAGGTCATCAAGGTCATTATAAAACCAATAAAAATAGCAAGAGCCCTGAACTCCATCAGCTTCACATACTTTAGCCATCATCTGGATAATTTTCTGCACCAGTATTACATTCATGTCTGCTTAAACAAGTAAACAACAGAAAAAACATTCACTTTCAAAGAAAAAGAAAGAAAAAAACCTCCAGACAGAAGTCACTTTCAAAGAATGGCCAGAGTACCATATTCTGGTAGTGACTCCCTAGCAGCTCTGCTCCCTGTGGGAGGTGAGGGCCAGCCTGGGTGGTGGGGCTGAGCCATGGACCCATCCCTGTGACTCCCAGCCAGTCCAAACCCTGCATGTGTGCTCCAAGTGCTTCTCTACCCTGCTACAGATCACTCCTACATCAATTCACACATTTTCAAAGGGAAAGGGCAGGTTTTGGCCAGCTGTGTTAATTTGGCACGGCCTGGTTTGTTGGTGGCCGGGGGGGGGGGCCGAGTGGGGAGGAGGGGCGGGGTGGCACAAGGGTAGCTTCTGTGAGAAGCTGTTAGAGGCTTCCACCATGTCTGACAGACCCAATCCCTGATGGCTCTGCAGATGGACATGCTGCTGGCCCAATTAGAGAGGTTGGTAACACCTCTGTGATGACATATTTAAGAAGAAAATTGAAGCAGTGCAGGCAGTTTTCTTTCCAGGGGTGGCGAGGCTCCGCCGCTGGCGGCGATCCCTGGCGCAGCACGCGGCGATGCGCCGCGGCCACCGCCATCTCGGTGCAGCCCGTGGCGAGCCTTGCCTGCCTAGCCAAACCTAGCCAGCCGCGCTGCGGGCAGAAGGGCAGGGGCAGCGGCGGCTTCTCCTTCCCGGCGCCCTGCAATGAAGAGAGGTGTTAAATCGCGTCAGCGCCCGGCGGCCAGCACTGCCTGCTTGGTGGCGGCGGGGCCGCCTGGCCGGCAATGGAAATATGGTGAGCGACTCCCCAACACGGAACCTAGACGAAATCGACCTCTTGGCGCTGCGAGATCCTGCAGGAATCTTTGAATTAGTGGAACTTGTTGGCAGTAGTACCTATGAGCAGCAGTTTTTCTTCTAGTCAGAGAAGAGGAGGAAGAGAGGACATGGGAGCGAAAACGTGGTGGCACCAAATCAGTGGAAAAAGAAAGAGGGGGAGCATGTGCTCCAAGCATCGGAACTGAGATTCCTCTGCAAGCTGTGGTAAAGACTACGATGAAACAAATTGTCGCCGTGTAATGCATGAAGTCCATGGGGGATGCAGAGATCCAGTCACAGCCCATGGGAAAAATGCTCACAGCGGAGCGGCTGGATGCCAGAGAAAGCTGTGGTCTAGTGGGAGACCTGAACAGAGAGAGGGCCCTTGCTTCCAAACTAGAGCAGCCTATCCTTAGAGGAGTGCACCCCGTGGATGAGTGACCCACACCACAACAGTTTCGGGAAGACTGCACCCCGTGGGAGGGGCTCCTCTCCCATAGCGAACAGAAGATCTCGAATGACGAACTGACCAAAACCCTCTGTCTCCCTGCCCTGTCGGTGGGAAAGAGGGAGGGGGTGGGGGGAAAAAGGGTGTTTTAAATGCTTGTTTTACTTCTCATTATCCTCCTCTGACTCTGTTAATAATACATTTACTTTATACCTTTAAATTTGAACCCGTTTAGCACTTAGAGTGTTCTCTCCCAGTCCTCATCTCAACTCATGAGCCCTTTGTTAATTTTTTTTTCCCCTCTCCTCTGCCCAGCTGAATGCAAGAGAGGGTAAGCATGCAACTTTTTTGGTGCGTGGCTTTTGGCCAGTGTCAAACCACAACACCAGCTCAGCCTCATCAAACACTAATTCAATGCAAATGCACTCCTGCCCCAATTCTACTCAAAAACCCAAGTGAATGTCCTGGCTTTAGGCTCACTAGCAGATAAAACCAGATTTTGTTCTCTTTTTTTGTGCAGTTCTCCTCTTTCCAACTTCAGTAACTTTCCTGGAGCAGCACAGGGAATAAGCTGGCTTGCTGCATCACTGAAATAAGAGATTCCTGCAGACAACAGAGTTCCCAAGCTGAAAAGAAACTCTCTTTGCATGTGATACAGACATTACTTTCTTGCAGGATATTTTTGCCAGTTTGGAGGAACATAAATCAAGATCCTCATAAGCCATGTGAAAGCATCCCAGTCCACAACCTGGCTTGTCTCAAAGTCTGAGTTACCCATCCAAACTGTTCTCGGCTACACAAAAGCCTTTTATTCCCTAGGAGCATTATTTATTCCTCAGCCTCCCAGCTGCACCGAGCAGATCTTACACTTACAAACATCCCAGTTACTGGAGTTCATCGTTTTAGCCAATATCTCCAGCTTCCAGGGCAAGAATTGGCTCCTGGGTCTGCGGCAAGGTGATCCCCATTCCTAGGAGGGCATCACCCTCCATCCTGCCTTGGACATACACTTTTCAAAAACAGTATATTATTGTCTGTGACACTCACAGAGCCATGGAATTGTTTAGATTAGAAAAGCCCTCTAAGATCATCAAGCCAAATAATTCTCCCAGCACTGCCAAGACCACCACTAAACCATGTCCCCAAGAGAAACAGCCACATGTCTGTTAAGTCCCTCCAAGTATGGTGACTCCGCCATTGCCCCAACAATGCCAGAGCTTGACAACCTTTTTGGTGAAGAAATTTTTGCTAATATCCAATTTAAACCTCTCCTCCTCTTGTATTCCCTGGCATTAATCCCAGCTGGGAGACTGTACCCAGGGGCCACTAATCTACCTACTCACATCAGCAACAGAAGGATCTTAACAGAGGTCTGGAGAACGATCACCTTCATCAAGATGCATACCTGAGCATTGCTTCAGCATCACAAGCTTCAATTCAATGTTGCAGTTGCTACCTACGTAAATGTGGCCATTTTGTTAAGAAATTGGTGTCTCCAAACCGTTTTACTTTTGGTTTGTTTATTTGGTTAGTTTCTTTTTTTTCTCACACCTATGCTTGACCAATGGAGCAGGGGTCCAGCCCAGCATCTTGATGGACTTGGCAGAGTTAGGTCAATGGTTAGAGAAGACGATCTTGAAGGTCTTTCCAACTGAAATGAGTCTAAGATTCTATGATCTCTGGAGCTTTAAGGAGCACCACAGCCTCTGTGCACTCCCTGAACCTGAGTTTGCAGAACAGCAGCAGACACAGAATGCAAGCCCTGCCCTGGTCCTACCTGTGGGCAGGAGTGATGTGGAGTCCACTCAGATGGCCTGGAAGTGCTGACTCAGAGCTGTTGTTTGCACAGAGGCGGGTTGGTTGTTGATGCTGCATGTTCAGCATCTGCTTGTTGTCCATGGGGCTGCTCCCAGATCCATGGGGCATCGACCTCCTGCTCTGGGCAGGGCCACTGTCCTGGAAGAGAAAGAAAGCAAAAAACCTGAGATTTATAGTGTGTGATGTACATGGAGGGGCTGTGTTGGGACATGCAGTTTGCAGTAGTAACATTTTTATGTGTGCTGTGGAAAACAGGGATGTGCAGCAGGAAAAGGAAAATTCAGGGTTGACCTGCAGTTAAATTGTGTTGAATCTACACAGCTCCCCTTGGTCCCCAACCAAATGAACTTGCTGTTTCTCCATCGTGAGCCACTGCTAAATATTCTGCATTTATTCTCCAATAAAAGCGTATTTGCTGTTTCTTTAAAAGAAAGGCTGTGAGTCTACCTCTTATTCCACATTCCATCACTCTGAGGGTACTTGCTGTGCTCCTGACTTCAGGGCCATCACTTCCATTTCTATCAGCAAAACAGGATAAACCCACGCTAAGCAGCTCCATGTGCTGGTTGGGCAACACCTGAGGCCAAGGGACCAGTCCTGGGATTTTCACTTGCAGCTACCCTTGTCCACACAGATCCGTGTTCATTTAGGGAGGTTTTCTCCCCAAATAAGATCAGTCATTTACAGTGTGAGAAACACATCAGTCAAGGGTTTAGCTTGGTATTCATATTTCCATTTGCTTTTTAAGTCCCAAGGTAAACTGTGGAAATCTTTTTGTCCTATGACCTCAAGTCAGGAACTCAGATACCATTAAGCCACGAATTTCCCACATTATTTTACCATTGTACCAATGTCAAACATTACCTATGTGTTATTCCACACACTTGTGTATACTATTAGTCAGTCCCATCCACACTCATAAAAAAAGCTGTACCTACTGCTAACGTCACCTGAGCCAGGCTTTACTTGCAAAAACTCAGTATGGGTAAAGGAGCTAATTCCAGCAATTGGGAAAAGCAGCAGGAAGCTGGACACAGCCCATGGACACACGTTGTCTGCTATTTCCAGCCATGTGAGTCACAAACATGCCTAGACTGATGAAAGACATAGATGCTGTGTAAGAGGCTGGAATCTGTTTAACCTGGTTTAATTTGCTCTAAGACAGCTCCCCAACAGAGCTGCCTTCCACCAGCTTCTCAGTAGATTGAAGCTGATGAAAAACCAACCAGGGAAATAAAACACCATCCTGTGAACAAATAACAAAGTGCATATTGTGATACCAAGCTCTGATACAAAGCTTATTTTTGACTAAAATAATCCAATAAATACTAATTAGAAACAAATGTCTATCGCTGGTGCACAGGAGAATGCACTGGCACTCCCAAACCTTGTAAAAATGAACAGCTAAGAGAAGTAAAAAACAGACCCTGCTAGTAAAAGATCTTGGAAGTCCAATTCTTCAGTTCTTCCTAAGGCAAAACACCCATTGATAAAACCAAGTTTAGTTAGGAACTGCAAGATGGTGCCTTTGAGGTTTTTTTCCTACCACCAGCTGAAAACCTGCAGCCTTCAGCAAGCTCCCAGCAACTTTCCCTGCCTCAGAAGCCACCCATAGCCCTCTTGGCACAGTTCCCTCCACACTACACATGCACAAACACATGGGGAAAACTGCTTCCAACGTAACTTCAAACTGTTTTAAATTAAAAAAGGAATTTTGCTGCCAGGAATAATATAACTTTTAACTGTTCCCCAATTTATATTATATTTTATATATATATACATACACATACACACACACAAGTAGGCTATGGGTTCCCAATTCCCAGATTTACATTATTATTTTAAGGGAAATAAAGAAAACACTCAGCCGTGATGCAGAGAGGAAAAGAAGGATCATAAATATTTTTTGGGAAAAAAAGCAATGGCCCATATGGCTGGCAGCATTGAGAGCGATGCTTTCAGAAAGCCATTACCTTTAATTATCTGGGCCTCATGGCTCAGATTCACACATGGTCCATGGTCTAGGTCCTCTCCTCTGACCTCGTGTGCTCCCGCATACTGGCGCCATCAACACCTTTGCTGGGGAGCACAGCACTGGTGACTGTTTCCAAAATGGAAACCTCTTCCAGCAAAGGACCTCCAGACCATCATCTCCATGGAGTTGCTTAAATCCCAGGTAGCTTGTAAAGCATCACTCCTTTGTCCCTGTTAAGCTCAGCAATTTGTACATCAAGACCAAATGTTGCTATAAAGCTAAAACTTACTGCTTGGGCACTCTCCAAAAGGCATGGAAGGCTGGTGATGGAAGGAGAAACAGAGCCCTTCCTGCACTGCTTGGTATCCCCAACTGCCACCAGCTCCCTGTCCCTGAGGGAGGAGGATGTTCATGGTGGTGGCAGCTCACCTTTCCTCTGCTCAGACATGTTATAAAGCCACAGGTGACCCAGCAGCATGCACAGGGATCAAGAGGCTCCTCCTGCAGCACAGAAAGCTGTTCCCAGGCCAGAGCTCAGTCTCCTCTTCCTCAAAGGCTGTGAGACCTCTGCAAGGCTTTGCTTTGTGCAAAACACTCACACATTCACCCTCAGAAACCCAGAACCAGATGGATTTCTTTCCAGTTGTCAAACTCAAGATCAGTTCAAATTTCTCCCCTTCAGGACTCCATTTGAGAGGCCAACATTGGGTCCTAGAACCTTCAAGCAAGCCCCTCCACCCATGGCATGATCTGGAAGGGCTTTGAGCAGTGATCATTTCAGTGTATCTAAGAAATCTTCCTTGGGAGCAAACTCACCAGGTGCAGAGCTAGAAATACCTCCTACATTATACCTCCAAGCCCCAAGTCCACCCTCCATCTGCCCATTTGTGCAATGGTGGTGGGAGATTTACCCAGACAGGACCAGTAGCAGCTCTGTCCCTGCGATGTGGGAGCCCATCCGCACAGGAATTGCCTGTACCTTGTTTATTTTCCTAATCCTGAGGGTGCTGGTCCTAACACACCACGTGAGACTCAAACAGAGCTGAAGGCCATGCTTGGCTCAGTCCAAAGCAGTTTTCTGTTTGATGTTCTTCAGATTCACCCTCTTCTCAAAACCAGACCATGATGGGCCAGTGTCAGCTGAATGTTTGCTGCCAAAATGCTGAATTACAGACACAAGCATTGCTATTTATGCACCAGGAGGTAAAGCATCCCTCACCTGAAGAGGTGCCTCTTGTGATTGTGTTTGGTTATCTGTGTCGATCACCCAGCAACAGCAGTACAAGCCTGTCTGCTCCAGCTCCTCCTGTGGCTTCTTTCTCCTTTGCTCCAAGCTTGGGTAATTGAGTCCAAATTGATTCTGGCCTCTCCCGGCAGAAGGCTTTCTGTGGATGAAGTTTTACTGCCTTCATTACTGCAAGTCATCTATCATGCAAATGTGCCAAGCAATCAGGCCTGAAGACACATCCCAGTACATCCTGACACCCTCAAGCCAAGACTCAGCACCTGCACAGAGGACAACTGCAATGCTGCAGGTCTCTCCTCTCCTTCTGATGCCTTGGAGAGGC